>JAINUG010000346.1:247500-255000 GCA_029706075.1 Aldrovandia affinis | reverse complement strand
GCCCAGACCTCGTCACATCCCTGAAGTTCAGCGCCAATCCACCGATTAAAAATGCAGAGCCTGGGTCTCCCGGGTGGTCTAGCGGTTACAGCGTTCAACGCTGGCCACTGCAACCAGGGAGCTCTGGCCGGGAGCGCCACTAGGGGCAGTGATTGGCTGTCCGCCCCAGGGAGGGGGGAGGGAAGCCGATATGAGCTCGCTGCATATAGGAGTGGCTCTGTGTGTACCGGAGTTACAGTCGACGGCTTGGCAAGTGCCGGCTCGGAGGAGGCGGTACATCACCTTTGTCACTACCGGTCTCAGGGCTACGGCAGCAAACTCACAATACGAGGAGGGGATTGACATGAAAAGAGAGGGTGTGATTGGCTACTAAATTGGGAGGAAATAGGGAAAAATCTGAAACAAAATCTTTAAAACAAAGTTTAAAAAAACTGCCGAGCCTGGTTCTGTGTGGGACCAGCGTTCTCTGGGGCACCAGGGTCATCCCAGGACAGGGGGAGATTTCTGGAGCCCTAAAAAAATACTAATGAACAGGGACTTGAGTTATTGAGTTTTTGTATAGATTTCGAGCAGGTGCGACAGGGAGATTAATCCTCCTGGAAGTGTGCACGTTGACTAAGTGCAGCGCATATTTCATAATCCCGCCCGTTACCTGAAGCTCACGCAGCCTCTCATTTGGGCCGTCTTTGACGTTATAAGATGTCATCAACAACATTTAATCCAGCGTAGGGAACGCGTTGATGACACAGACAGAGTAAATTAGATCCGGCCTTGCACTGCTGCGTTATTCATATGAGCAACTTTTCAATATTTCAACGTTTTTACCTGCGACTCGGGAATGGCGAATGGTGTGTGAGTGGGGAGCTGTGTTTCTCAGCGTGTAATTGCACACCAGGGCCTGTGGGAGTGTGGTTGCTCTCCTCGACTTTACGACTGTGTGCAGTGGGGGGGTCTGTTTCCACATGGGGGACAGAAGGAGCCATTAATCCTGTTGTGTTGGCCCCCTCCTCACCATCCCCCTGTTGTGTCGTGTTGCTTGGGGGAAACTGGGGAAAATAAAACAAACACACTCTAATTTCAGTGTGTCTTCAGTGGCACTGTCCTGCCATGAACTGTCGGACCTCTGTCGGAGCCTGTCCTATGCTGTGCTGTGATTGGCCAGTCTGCGTTTCGGGGGCGTGGCTTAGCGAAGGGTCAAATTAAATTCCTATTAAATGTGTGGTGAGCGTTCTGGCACAAAATGGCCGCCGTGCGTCACCCAAGAGGTGTCCACCTCAGCAGCTCAGGTAAATTAAGTTCCCATTAAATGTGTGGTTGGTCAAAACCAAGAGCAGGAGGTCTCAACTCCGGCCCTGGAGAGCCACTGGGGGGGGAAATATTTGACAATTTAAAAAAAGAAATGGATATACACAATGCGCAAATTGCCAAGGATAACACAAAAAGTTAACAATTTTGGTCCTCTATGGTGGCGGTTCAGGCGAGTCGCCCCGCCCCTTCACCGTAAAGTGCTTTGCGATCATGAGATGAAAGGCGCTATATAAGTGCAGTCCACACTACACCAGTACATAGAGACTGGGAGCAGAGACCAGGCCTGTTTCTGAGCTGTCTGCTGCGCACGTTCACTGAGCCACTTGCATGGCTTGTCGTTATTTCTTTATATTTCTGCTCGAGGGTACAACGGCAGTGCCCCACCTGGGAATCAAACCTGCAACCTCTACAAGCTCAGTTCCCTGAACACTCCACCACACAACTTGCATATCTTCCATACTCTACCTCACAGTTATTAAACACTTCCACGTAACTGGATCATGAAATGATTTGCAGTTTCTCTTGGGGGCAGAAGGTACCAAATTGACACCCGAAAGTCATTTTTTATTTGATCGACCTGAGAAAGGCACCAAAGCCCCAAAAGGCCTTACAAACGCTTTTCCGCCTTTTCTTTTTTGTTGTTGTAACATAACATAAGCCATTTAGCAGACCCTTTTTATCCAAAGAGACTTAAAGTAGTGAATGCATACGTTTTACACTATATATACAGTATATACACACACACACATTCTTCCGTATTTGTGGCCCCAGTGGGAATCATTGTCATGTCTTCTCTTTTTTCTGCCTCCAGCGAACTCAGTTTTTTTATATATCGCTTGAAAGCACCGCTTATTATTTTGCTATCTTGTGGGCTGGCCTGTGCAGAGTGTGAAACAGAGTGAGCTCGGGGGGGGAGCTTTCACACCCTTTATCATTTATTTGAATAAAAATGTATTTGAGAATATGGCATGTTCATTCTAACGCTAATACTATGTTCATTATCGTTTAAAAAATCTAACCTCAGTATTGCGTGGAAGGTCTTTTCCTCACAGTGATGCTTCCAAATGAATCTGCTCGTCATTATTTAGCTCTTTGTGCGGTTTTACCGCCAGCCTTGTGTAAGTTCGGTTGAGTTAAATATTAGAACTTGAGTTCTGATTGGCCAATCCACAGTGTTTCAGTAGTGTGTTGGTATCACAAGGATTTAACCATCTTCAGCTTACTGCAGAAGAAAGCCTTTGTCATTCATTGAGACGCTGAAAGCCCACAGTGGTGAGCATGGAGGCACAGACTCTCTCTGTGGTTTAGCCACGTCGGGAGAGCGTGAAGAGGAGATGGGTCGTTCATTCCTCAGCCATTAAAAGGCGGTTCTTGGGGCCTCCCGGGTGATCTAGCGGTTACAATGTTCGGCGCTGGTCACTGCGACCGGGGTTCAATTCCACCGGCTGCACCAGTATCAGCTCTGGCCGGGAGTGCCACTAGGGGGCGGCGATTGGCTGTCTGCCCCAGAGAGGGGGGAGGAATAAAAGCCGAATGAGCTCGCTGCGTATAGGAGTGGTCCTGTGTGTTACGGTGACCGTGGCGGGTGCCGGCTCGGAGGAGGCGGTACAGCGCTCACTACCGGTCTCAGGACTACGGCAGCGAGCTCTCATACGAGGGAGGGGATAATTCACATGAAAAAGAGAGGGTGTAATTGGATACTAAATTGGGAGAAAAAAATGGGAATAAACAGCAAAAATAGAAAATAGAAAAGAAAAAAAAAAACTGTTTGACATCGTGTGTCTTAGGGAGAGCGCGTGTGTTAGAGAGAGTGTGTGTGTGTGTGTGTTAGGAGAGTGTGTGTGTGTGTTAGGAGAGTGTGTGTGTGTGTGTGTGTGTGTGTGTGTGTGTGGAGTGTGTGTGTTAGGGAGAGTGTGTGGGTTAGGGAGTGTGTGTGTTAGGGAGTGTGTGTGTGTGTTAGGGAGTGTGTGTGTGTGTGTGTGTGTTAGGGAGAGTGTGTGTGTTAGGGAGAGTGTGTGTGTTAGGGAGAGTGTGTGTGTTAGGGAGAGTGTGTGTGTTAGGAGAGTGTGTGTGTTAGGGAGAGCGTTTAGTGTGTGTGTTGACTCACCAGCTGAGGGTCGCTGGTGGGGATGGGGCGTCCTCTCCCCCGGGACACGAATCGCGTGTCTTAGGAAGAGAGAGTGTGGTTGTCTGCACCCTCCTGAATTTACAGAGGGGGGGTTGTTTGTTTGTCGAGATAAAAATCTTTTTGTGACACGAAGCGCGTGAGCGTGTGTGGAGATGCTAGAGTAAGCGCTCTGGGGGCTGGGCCGTTCTGCACAGAGATAGAGGCACATTTGTGTTCCTATTGGATGTGGGCAATCTGCCTCAGCCTATCAGGGTGGCCCAGTCCTCCCTGTGTTTTCTGAGTCTTCGAATGAGGCAGCGGGGCGGCCCATCAATCCGTCAATCAAAATTTGTTTGTACAGTGCATTTAAAAAATTAAAAAATGTATTGCTTTTTTTCAGATTTTTCCCTGTTTTTCTCCCAATTTGGTAGCCATTTATACCCTCTATTTCTGTCGATTGGCTGTAGCATCACTCACGGAGGGAGGGGGGTAGGGCGCAGGGTTCCCCACGAAGGTGTGCTGTTGAGCCCTGGACTGTAATCACGGCGCTGACTTTACGACCGAAAGAGCGCCTGTGGGCCGTCCTGCACACATCCAGGCCTGTCCTTCACGTCCCAGTTACCCGGTCACTGTGTGATCCTCATACGGGCGAAACACGCTTCGTTAGCACGGAGACCGCAGGGTGCAAAGGGTCCTGTCCCAGGACACTCTCAGCAGAAATGGGCTCACTGGTTAACAAGCGCTGTTTACTCATTTCACGAGTCGCTAAATAAATAATTTCATACAGAAAAGTAGAGCCAGAGACAAACTTAGATCATCAATCAGTCCGTCAGTCTTTATTGTGTGTGTGTGTCATGCCGTCGACAGGTTCTCTGACAGGGATTCACAACGGACATATTTTTAGAGGGAATTGAAAAGGAAACGCTTGATGGGGGATAGTGTCTGTGGGTGACTAGTTGACCTTGTGTGTGACTGAGTTGTGTGAGTATCAGTTTGTTGTGTGTGTGTGTGTGTGTGTGTGTGTGTGTGTGTGTGTGTGTGTGAGTGTGTGTGTGTGTGTGTGTGTGTGTGTGTGTGTGTGTGTGTGTGTGTGAGTGTGTGTGTGAGCGTATGTGTGTGTGTGTGTGTGTGAGTGTGGGGAGTGTGTGTGTGTGTGAGTGTGTGTGTGAGCGTGTGTGTGTGTGTGTGTGGGGAGTGTGTGTGTGTGTGTGAGTGTGTGTGTGAGCGTATGTGTGTGTGTGTGTGTGTGAGTGTGTGTGTGTGTGTGTGTGTGTGTGTGAGTGTGTGAGTGTGTGTGTGTGTGTGTGTGTGTGTGTGTGTGTGTGTGTGTGTGTGTGTGTGTGTGTGTGTGTGTGTGTGTGTGTGTGTGTGTGGGAGTCTGCTCTGTCTGAGGGTGACCAGTCGGCTCTGTTTCCTCCAGATGGCTCAAACCCCTACACCCTGAAGCTGTGCTTCTCAACCTCCTCCCACCTCTGAGGCCCTGAGGCCAGAGCGCCCCCTGCAGGCTGCGTGTGAGGAGCGCAGGGGACGGACGGACGGATGGAGGGAGGGACGGAGGGTCGAGAGGATGAGGAGAGAGGCCTTCTTCATCCTGACTCACTCGCGGCCGAGTGAAGGAGAGGACATACGCACATGAGGTGTCTAGAACACTGAAGCATCTGTTTTTAAACTCCTGTTTTAATCTGGGAGGACCAAGAAGATCACTGAGGGACAGAGGGAGGGAGAGAGAGAGAGAGGGAGAGAGAGAGAGAGAGGAGGGAGAGAGGGAGAGAGGAGAGGGAGGGAGGGAGAGAGAGGGAGGGAGGGAGGGAGGAGGGAGGGAGGGAGGGAGAGGGAGGAGGGAGAGGAGAGGAGGGAGGGAGGGAGGGAGGGAGAGGGGAGAGGAGGGAGAGAGAGAGGGGAGGGAGAGAGAGGGAGGGGGAGGAGAGAGGGGAGGGGAGGGGAGGGAGAGAGAGAGAGGGAGGGAGAGAGGGGAGGGAGAGAGAGAGAGAGAGGGAGAGAGAGGGAGGAGGGGAGGGAGGGAGGGAGGGAGGGAGGGGGAGGGAGGAGGGAGGGAGGGAGGGAGGGGAGGGAGAGGGAGGGAGGGAGGGAGGGGAGAGAGTGGGAGGGAGGGGGAGAGAGAGGGGGAGGAGGAGAGGGAGGGAGGGAGAGAGAGAGAGAGAGGGAGAGAGAGAGAGGGAGAGAGAGAGAGAGAGGGAGAGAGAGAGAGGGAGGGAAAGAGAGCGAGAGGGAGAGACCCCCCACACCCTGCCCCCTCCCCTCATCCTCTCTTCCCTCCCGATGCAGGATTGGTTCTCCCCAGGACCCTTCCTAAGATGATTGGTCATGGACCGAGTTAATTCTCTTCCTCTGTTGTACTTTTGGACTCTGACCTGCTGGGGTGGCCCGACGGGGGGTCCTCCACAGAGGGGGGGTCGCACAAAAAGGGTTCCCCCCCCCCACCCCCGTTTAAATGTTTAATCTGACGACACTGACCTCTGGCTAGCCCATCTGAGCTGGCTGGAGCTAACCTTCTCCACTGGATGTGTAGCCTTAACTCATTCAGTACTTCTTAAAGAACAACACTGTTTATAGATTGTAAAATTTAGCTCACGTTGTAATATATAAATGTGTAAAGTATTTGAAATGGGGCGGGAGGGGAGGGGAGGGGGGGGTGTAATTTAAGACCTGGTGTCTCGCAGAACAGAAGGAGGGAGGGGGGCTTTTGCATTTGGAGCAGGCTGTGTTTGTGAGCGGGGGCGTTTGTGGAGAGGGGGCGTTTGTGAGCGGGGGCATTTGGAGCGGCGTTTGTGAGCGGGGGCGTTTGTGGAGCAGGCTGTGTTTGTGAGCGGTAGCTGCTGTGTTTGTAGCTGCGATGTTGGCACGGAGCGCTCCACAGTGTGTGCAGTCATCGGTGTTTCCTGTATTTTGTTTCCGGCGCGCGTCACCACGTCTGAAGTGCGCACTCTGCGCATGACGGCCATTAAAACATTCGCCACTTACAGGTTCTGCATCCTTGTGTTCTTTTCAACCAATTCCTTCCTTTTAAAAAACATTTATTTATTCGTTTATTTGTAAGGGACATTGACAGCCGCAGAAGCAGTGCCCGATGCACTGTACTGGATGCTGTACTGGATGCTGTACTGTACAGCCGAAGCTCATTTCCAACACCAGTCCCTTGTTGATGGGTATTGATAGTTCAATCAATCAAAATCAAAATTACTATTATTATTATTGTTTGGTGCATAAAATACAATGACTGTGCATACAAAATGACTGCTGATATTCTCTAGACTGCAGGTAAATGACACAGTGCTGGGTATTCTCTAGACTGCAGGTAAATGATGAGCCAAAACCAAGGTGGTGATTGTCATGGTTACTGGTCCCATTACCAGGTAAGACCAGGTGTGACGGACAGCCGGAGGTGTAAGTCTGTCCTCCCCGTGTTGGCCAACAGCGTCGTCCTGTCAAAGGGGATGTTTTTGAAAAACACGAGTCAAAAAAACGAAGTTTACGTTGATCTTTAACGCCTATGAATCTCAAATCCGTGCTTTAAACGTGTTTGATTATTTCATTCCATTCTATTCTCACTGAATGCACTTTGGGTTGCAGCTGGCATGAAAGGTGCTCTATAAATAACGTTTATTATTCTTGTGATAAACCTGTCACTGCTGAATCAGGCTGTTCAGGAGAGATTTGGGACCTGGGTTGAGTGACACGCCCCCCTAAGGAGCGTGTGTGGGTGGGTGATGTCATCGCAGCCAGGTTCCCCTCTGCGTTTCAACACCTGATCCATTACAGCCCATAATTTATCACCCCGGGAGACAGTGCCAATCAGGACATTCTGTACATGTGTAGGGAGCGTGTGGCATTCTGCGGTGTCTGTCTCTGCTGCAAACGCACCGACGCAGGAGAGAGATGGAGCTTCAGGCACGCCAGCTGCACAACCATGTTCCAACAAAGCTTCCTATTCTTCTTCACTCATCCATTCCTTATTCCTGGTCAGGGTCGTGGGGGGGCTGGAGCCTATCCCAGCATGCACTGGGCGAGAGCCAGCAATACATCCTGGACAGGTCGCCAATCCATCGCAGGGCACATATACCATT
>JAINUG010000346.1:230000-242500 GCA_029706075.1 Aldrovandia affinis | reverse complement strand
TCTGGTTACGCCCTGTTGAATGTGTCAAAGTTATTTAAAGACTGAATGCAGAAATACTGAAAAACAGAAAGACTGAAAAAGAATGAACGTTTGACAGGAGCAAGCATTGCTGGGTCGGTGCCTCCCTGCGATCTCGAGCGCAGACTCCAGCGCATCCTCCAGTACAGACTCCTGCACATCCATTCCCCAGCCCCCGGGCTGCTGACACGCCATTAGTCCTGCCAGAAACCAGGCCGCTAACTTAACAGGGCCAAAGTGTCACGGATTCTCGCTGAGCTCGACAAAACGGCTCTGCCGACAGCAGAGGAGAGGGGGAGCGGGCGGGTAAGTGTGAGCGCTCCTGCGGTCCGGGGGGATGGGAGTTTGATCCCTGGCGTTCCCAGAGGTGACCCGCATAAACATGTCAGAGCCACACTGACAGGAACCTTGTTCACACTGATGTATTACCCCCTCTCGGCGAGGAAACATCATCCCGTTTTATTTTAACAGCCTCCAAAGCACCTTTTCACAACACTCATCAGCTGCTGCCAGCCTGCTACACCTCACAGCCCAGAGCCCAGGGCTCACTCAACCCCCTCTGTGATGTCACAGCCCAGGGCTCACTCAACCCCAGCTCCTCCGCTCTCTCTCTCCTACGGGCCGCCCTGCGCACCCCAGCTCCTCCGCTCTCTCTCCTACAGGCCGCCCTGCGCGCCCCAGCTCCTGCGCTCTCTCTCCTCCTACGGGCGCCCTGCGTGCCCCAGTTCCTCCGCTCTCTCTCCTACAGGCCGCCCTGCGCCCCAGCTCCTCCGCTCTCTCTCTCCTACAGGCCGCCCTGCGCTCCCCAGCTCCTCCGCTCTGTCTCCTACAGGCCGCCTGCGCCCCCAGCTCCTCCGCTCCGCTCTCTCCTACAGGCCGCCCTGCGCGCTCCTCTCCTCCGCTCTCCTACAGGCTGCCCTGCACGCCCCAGCTCCTCCGCTCTCTCTCTCCTACAGGCCGCCCTGTGTGCCCCAGCTCCTCCTCCATCACACAGAGACCACATCACGCAGACACAAAAAAATTACTCCAAATTTCAGTGAAAAAATTGTCACAAAAAAATATATATGTATATATAAACAAATTTTAAAAAAAAAAAAAAAATGTCAAAAGATAAAAGAAAAAAAAAAGTTTAAAAAAATTGACAAAAATGTGACTAAAAAAAAATATATATATAAAAATGTAAAAAGAAAAAAAAATAATACCAGCTCCTCCGCTCTCTCTCTCCTACAGGCCGCCCTGCGCTCCCAGCTCCTCCGCTCTCTCTCTCCTACAGGCCGCCCTGCGCTCCCAGCTCCTCCGCTCTCTGTCCTACAGGCCGCCTCTGCGCTCCCAGCTCCTCCGCTCTCTCTCTCCTACAGGCCGCCTGCGCTCCCAGCTCCTCCGCTCTCTCCTCCTACAGGCCGCCCTGCGCGCCCCAGCTCCTCCGCTATCTCTCTCCTACAGGCCGCCAAATTTCAGTGAAAAAATGTCACCAAAAATATAGAAAAACGGAAAAAAAGATATTTTAAAGAATGTCAAAAGAATTTTTTTTTTTTAAGAAAACAAAAAAGTTTAAAAAATTTGACAAAAATAAATAAATATATAAAAATATATATAAAGGAAAAATATATATATAAAAAAAATGTACTAAAAATTTGACAAAAAAAATATATATATAAAAATGTAAAAAGAAAAAAAATTGTAAAAGAAAAAAATTAACCAAATAATTTGCCAAAAAATATATATTAAAAATTTTTTACAAAAAATGTCACAAAAATATATATATAAAAAATGTAAAAAGAAAAAAATTATAAAAGAAAAAAAAAAAGTTAAACAAAAAGACAAAAAATGTGGCAAAAAAATATATATAAAAAATGTAAAAGAAAACAAATGCATACCAGCTCCTCCGCTCTCTCTCCTACAAGCCGCCCTCGTTCCCAGTTCCTCCGCTCCCCAGTTCCTCCGCTCTCTCTCTCCTACAGGCTGCCCTGCGCTCCCCAGTTCCTCCGCTCTCTCTCTCCTACAGGCCGCCCTGCGCTCCCCAGCTCCTCCGCTCTCTCTCTCCTACAGGCCGCCTCTCCCCCCAGCTCCTCCGCTCTCTCTCTCCTACAGGCCGCCCTGCGCGCTCAGCTCCGCTCTCTCTCCTACGGGCCGCCTGCGCTCCCCAGCTCCACCGCTCTCTTTCTCCTACAGGCCGCCTGCGCCCCCAGCTCCTCCGCTCTTCTCCAACAGGCCGCCCTGCGTTCCCCAGCTCCTCCGCTCTCTCTCTCCTACAGGCCGCCCTGCGCTCCCCAGCCTCCGCCTCTCTCTCCTACAGGCCGCCCTGCGCGCCCCAGCTCCTCCGCTATCTCTCTCCTACAGGTCGCCAAATTTCAGTGAAAAAATGTCACCAAAAATGTAAAAAAGGAAAAATATATTTTAAAGAATGTCAAAAGAATTTATTTTTTTTAAGAAAAAAAGGTTAAAAAATTGACAAAAAAAAAATATATAACAAATATATATAAAGGAAAAATATATATATATAAAAAAATTAACTAAAAATTTGACAAAAAAAAATATACGGTATATAAAAAATGTAAAAAGAAAAATAGAAAAGAAAAAAATAGAAAAAGAAATTAACTAAATAATTTGCCAAAAAAATATATATTAAAAAAATGTACAAAAATGTCACAAAAAAATATGTATAAAAATGTAAAGAAAAAAATTATGAAAGAAAAAAAAGTTAAAAAAAAAAAGACAAAAAATGTGACAAAAAAATTGTATATAAAAATGTAAAAAAAAAATGCATACCAGCTCCTCCGCTCTATCTCCTACAAGCCGCCCTGCGCCCCAGTCCCTCCGCTCCCCAGTTCCTCCGCTCTCTCTCTCCTACAGGCTGCCCTGCGCTCCCCAGTTCCTCCGCTCCCTCTCTCCTACAGGCCGCCCTGCGCGCGCCCCAGCTCCTCCTCTCTCTCTCCTAGGCCGCCCTGCCTCCCCAGCTCCTCCGCTCTATCTCTCCTACGGGCCGGCCTGCGCTCCCCAGCTCCTCCGCTCTCTCTCTCCTACAGGCCGCCCTGCGCCTCCCAGCTCCTCCGCTCTCTCTCTCCTACAGGCCGCCTGCGCCCCCAGCTCCTCCGCTCTCTCTCCTCTCCTACAGGCCGCCCTGCGCGCCCCAGCTCCTCCGCTCTCTCTCTCCTACAGGCCGCCCTGCGCTCCCCACCTCCTCCGCTCTCTCTCCTACAGGCCGCCCTGCGCGCCCCAGCTCCTCCGCGCTCTCTCCTACAGGCCGCCCTGCGCTCCCCAGCTCCTCCGCTCTCTCTCTCCTACAGGCCGCCCTGTGTGCCCCAGCTCCTCCTCTATCACACAGAGACCACATCACGCAGTCACAAAAAAAATGACTCCAAATTTCAGTGAAAAAAATTGTCACCAAAAAAAAAAAATGTATATATAACAAATTTTAAAAGAAAAAAAAATTATAAAAGAAAAAAAAGTTAAAAACAAATTGACAAAAATGTGACTAAAAAAATATATATATATAAAAATGTAAAAACAAAAGAATTAATACCAGCTCCTCCGCTCTCTCTCCTACAGGCCGCCTGCGCTCCCCAGCTCCTCCGCTCTCTCTCTCCTACAGGCCGCCCTGCGCTCCCAGCTCCTCCGCTCTCTCTCCTACAGGCCGCCCTGCGCCCCAGCTCCTCCGCTCTCTCTCTCCTACAGGCCGCCAAATTTCAGTGAAAAAAATAATGTCACCAAAAATGTAAAAAAAACGGAAAAAAATATATTTTAAAGAATGTCAAAAAGAAATTTTTTTTTTTTAAGAAAACAAAAAAGTTAAAAAAATTTGACAAAATATATAAGATATATATATAAAGGAAAAAATATATATATAAAATAAAAATTGACAAAAAAAATTGACAAAAAAAAATATATAAAAAATATATATAAAGGAAAAATATATATATATATTAAAAATTTACTAAAATTTGACAAAAAAATATATATAAAATGTAAAAAAAAAAAAATAAAAGAAAAAAAAAGTTTAAAATAAAAAAAAAAAAATGTGACAAAAAACAAATATATATAAAAATGTCAAAAGAAAAAAAAATGCATACCAGCTCCTCCGCTCTATCTCATACAGGCCGCCTGCGCTCCCAGTTCCTCCGCTCCCCAGTTCCTCCGCTCTCTCTCCTACAGGCTGCCCTGCGCTCCCCAGTTCCTCCGCTTCTCTCTCCTACAGGCCGCCCTGCGCCCCCAGCTCCTCCGCTCTCTCTCTCCTACGGGCCGGCCTGCGCTCCCAGCTCCTCCGCTCTCTCTCCTACAGGCCGCCTCGCCTCCCCAGCTCCTCCGCTCTCTCTCCTACGGTCCACTCTGCGCTCCCCAGCTTCTCCGCTTTCTTGACAGGCCGCCCTGCGCGCCAGCTCCTCTGCTCTCTCTCCTACAGGCCGCCCTGCGCCCAGCTCCTCCGCTCTCTCTCCTACAGGCTGCCCTGCGCTCCCCAGCTCCTCCACTCTCTCTCCTACAGGCCGCCCTGCGTTCCCCAGCTCCTCCGCTCTCTCCCTACAGGCCGCCCTGCGCGCCCCAGCTCCTCCGCTCTCTCCTACAGGCTGCCCTGCCCTCCCCAGCTCCTCTGCTCTCTCTCCTACGGGCCGCCTGCGCTCCCCAGCTCCTCCGCTCTCTCTCTCCTACAGGCCGCCCTGCGCGCCCCAGCTCCTCCGCTCTCTCTCCTACAGGCCGCCTCTGCGCTCCCAGCTCCTCCGCTGTCTTTCTCCTACAGGCCATCCTGCGCTCCCCAGCTCCTCCGCTCTCTCTCTCCTACAGGCCACCCTGCGCTCCCCAGCTCCTCCGCTCTCTCTCTCCTACAGGCCGCCCTGTGTGCCCCAGCTCCTCCTCTATCACACAGAGACCACATCACGCAGACACAAAAAAAAAAAATTACTCCAAATTTCTGTGAAAAAAATTGTCACAAAAATACAAATGTATATATAACAAATTTTAAAAGAAAAAAAAATTATAAAAAGAAAAAAAGTTTTAAAAAAAATTGACAAAAATGTGACTAAAAATATATATATATATAAAAATGTAAAAAAAAAAATTAATACCAGCTCCTCCGCCTCTCTCCTACTCCTGCGCTCCCCAGCTCCTCCGCTCTCTCTCCTACAGGCCGCCCTGTGTGCCCCAGCTCCTCCTCTATCACACAGAGACCACATCACGCAGACACAAAAAAATTACTCCAAATTTCAGTGAAAAAAATTGTCACAAAAAAATATATATGTATATATATAACAAATTTTAAAAAGAAAAAAATTATAAAAGAAAAAAAAGTTTAAAAAAATTGACAAAAATGTGACTAAAAATATATATATATATAAAAAATGTAAAAAGAAAAAAATTAATACCAGCTCCTCCGCTCTCTCTCCTACAGGCCGCCCTGCGCTCCCAGCAGCTCCTCCGCTCTCTCTCCTACAGGCCGCCCTGCGCCTCCCAGCTCCTCCGCTCTCTCCCTACAGGCCGCCCTGCGTTCCCAGCTCCTCCGCTCTCTCTCTCCTACAGGCCGCCCTGCGCCTCCCAGCTCCTCCGCTCTCTCTCTCCTACAGGCCGCCCTGCGTTCCCAGCTCCTCCGCTCTCTCTCTCCTACAGGCCGCCTGCGCTCCCCAGCTCCTCCGCTCTCTCTCTCTCTCCTACAGGCCGCCCTGCGCGCCCCAGCTCCTCCGCGCTCTCTCTCCTACAGGCCACCTGCGCTCCCCAGCTCCTCCGCTCTCTCTCCTACAGGCCACCCTGCGCGCCCCAGCTCCTCCGCTCTCTCTCCTACAGGCCGCCCTGCGCTCCCCCAGCTCCTCCGCTCTCTCTACGACAGGCCGCCCTGCGCGCCCCAGCTCCTCCGCTCTCTCTCTTCTACAGGCCGCCAAATTTCAGTGAAAAAAATAATGTCACCAAAAAATGTAAAAAAAGGAAAAAAATATATTTAAAAAATGTCAAAATAATTTTTTTTTAAAGAAAACAAAAAAGTTTAAAAAATTTGACAAAAAAATATAAAATATATATATAAAGGAAAAATATATATATAAAATAAAAATTGACAAAATAAATTGACAAAAAAATATATATATAAAAATATATAAAGGAAAAATATATATATTTTAAAAAAATTTACTAAAAATTTGACCAAAAAAAAATATATATAAAAATGTAAAAAAAAAAAATAAAAAAAAAAAACAAAAAAACAATTAAACAAATAATTTGTCAAAAAAATATAATTTATCATTTTAAAATTTGTTTCTGATTTTATCCCATTTTCCCCAATTTGGTAGCCAATTAGACCTGCTATTTTAACGCAATCCCCCTAGTAATGTGAGTTTGCTGCCGTAGCCCTGCGACAGGTAGTGACGAAGGCGGCGGACGCTTCCGAGACGTCACTCGCCAAGCCGTCGACCGAACCCCGGTACTTACAGGGCCACTCTACGCTTCGAACGCCACGCCGGCTTCCTCTCCCCCCCCTGGGGCGGACAGCCAATCGCCGCCCCTGGTGGCACTCCCGCCAAAGCCGACACTTGGCGAGACGGGGAATTGAACCCCGTCTCCGTGGCCAGCGTCGGACGTTGTAACCACTGGACCACGCAGGAGGCCTACCAGCTCCTCCGCTCTCTCTCCTACAGGCCGCCCTGCGCTCCCCAGTTCCTCCGCTCCCAGCTCCTCCGCCTCTCTCTCTCCTACAGGCCGCCCTGCGCTCCCCAGCTCCTCCGCTCTCTCTCTCCTACAGGCCGCCCTGCGTCCCTCCCCAGCTCCTCCGCTCTCTCCTACAGGCCGCCCTGCGCCCCCAGCTCCTCCGCTCTCTCTCTCTCCAACAGGCAGGCCACCAAAAATGCCCTTTTTTTAAAAGAAAACAAAAGTTTTAAAATTTGCTCCCCAGCTCCTCCGCTCTCTCTCTCCTACAGGCCGCCCTGCGCTCCCCAGCTCCTCCGCTCTCTCTCTCCTACAGGCCGCCCTGCGCGCCCCTCCTCCTCCGCTCTCTCTCCTACAGGCCGCCAAATTTCAGTGAAAAAAATAATGTCACCAAAAATGTAAAAAAAGGAAAAAAATATATTTTTTAAAGATTGTCAAAATAATTTTTTTTTAAAAGAAAACAAAAAGTTTTAAAAAATTTGACACAAAAATAAATATATAAAAATATATATAAAGGAAAAATATATATATATTAAAAAAATGTACTAAAAAATTTGACAAAAAAAAATATATACGGTATATAAAAATGTAAAAAGAAACAAAATTATAAAAGAAAAAAATGGAACAAAAAATTAACCAAATAATTTGCCAAAAAATATATATTAAAAAATGTACAAAAAATGTCACAAAAAAATATGTATAAAAATTTAAAAAGAAAAAAATTATAAAAGAAAAAAAAAAAAGTTAAAAAAAAAAGACAAAAATGTGACAAAAAATTATATATAAAAATGTAAAAGAAAAAAATGCATACCTCCGCAGCTCCCTCCGTCACTCCGCTCCCAGTTCTCTCCTACAGGCCGCCCTGCGCGCCCCAGCTCCCAGCTCTCTCTCTACAGGCGCTCCCCAGCTCCTTCCTCCCTACAGGCTCCCGCTCTCTCTCCAACAGGCCGCCCTGCGCGCTCCTCCGCTCTCTCCCTACAGGCCGCCTGCGCCCCCCAGCTCCTCCGCTCTCTCCTCCCTACAGGCCGCCCTGCGCGCGCCCACCTCCTCCGCTCCCCAGCTCCCAAAAATGTAAAAAAGGAAAAAATATATTTTAAAGATTGTCAAAATAATTTTTTTTTTAAAGAAAACAAAAAGTTTTAAAAAATTTGACACAAAAATAAATATATAAAAATATATATAAAGGAAAATATATATATATTAAAAAAATGTACTAAAAAATTTGACAAAAAAAATATACTACAAAATTATAAAAGAAAAAAATGGCAAAAATTAACCAAATAATTTGCCCTGTCACAAAAAAAATATGTATAAAAATTTAAAAGAAAAAAATTATAAAAGAAAAAAAAAAGTTAAAAAAAAAACAAAAAAATGTGACAAAAAAATTATATATAAAAATGTAAAGAAAAAAAATGCATACCCCAGCTCCTCCGCTCTCTCTCCTCTGCGACAGTTCCTCCGCTCTCTCTCTACAGGCCGCCCTGCGCGCCCCAGCTCCTCCGCTCTCTCTCTCCTACGGGCCGGCCTGCGCTCCCCAGCTCCTCCGCCTCCGCCCAGCGCCCCCAGCTCCTCCGCTCTCTCTCTCCTCCTACAGGCCGCCGCTGCGCCTTCTCCGCGCCCAGCTCCTCCGCTCTCTCCTACAGGCCGCCCAGCGCCCCAGCTCCTCCGCCGCTCTCTCCTCCAGGCCGCCCCTGCGCCCAGCTCCCCGCTCTCTCTCTCCTCCTACAGGCCGCCCTGCGCTCCCCAGCTCCTCCACTCTCTCTCTCCTACAGGCCACCCTGCGCTCCCCAGCTCCTCCGCTCTCTCTCACATATAAAAATGTAAGAAAAAAAAAAAAAAAAAAAAATTAACCAAATAATTTGACAAAACAATATATATTAAAAAAATTTACAAAAATTTCACAAAAAAAAAAATATATAAAAAAATGTAAAAAGAAAAAATTATAAAAGAAAAAAATTAAGTTTAAAAAAAAGACAAAAATGTGACAAATCAAAATTATATATAAAAAAATGTAAAAAAAAAAATGCATACCAGCTCCTCCGCTCTCTCTCTCCTACAAGCCGCCCCCTCTGCGCTCCCCAGTCCCTCCGCTCCCAGTTCCTCCGCTCTTCTCCTACAGGCCGCCTGCGCGCTCCCAGCTCCTCCGCTCTCTCTCTCCTACAGGCCACCCTGCGCACCCCAGCTCCTCCGCTCTCTCTCCTACAGGCCGCCCTGCGCCCCCAGCTCCTCCGCTCTCTCTCTCCTACAGGCCGCCCTGCGCCCCCAGCTCCTCCGCTCTCTCTCACATATAAAAATGTAAAGAAAAAAAAAATGAAAAAAATTAACCAAATAATTTGACAAAACAATATATATTAAAAAAATTTACAAAAAAATTCACAAAAAAAATATATATAAAAATGTAAAAAGAAAAAAATTATAAAAGAAAAAAATTAAGTTTAAAAAAAAAAAAACTCACAAAAAAATGTGACAAATCAAAATTATATATAAAAATGTAAAAGAAAAATGCATACCAGCTCCTCCGCTCTCTCTCCTACAAAGCCGCCCCTGCGCTCCCAGTCCCTCCGCTCCCCAGTTCCTCCGCTCTCTCTCTCCTACAGGCCACCCTGCGCTCCCCAGCTCCTCCGCTCTCTCTCTCCAGGCCGCCCTGCGCTCCCCAGTTCCTCCGCTCCCCAGCTCCTCCGCTCTCTCTCTCCTACAGGCCGCCCTGTGTGCCCCAGCTCCTCCGCTCTCTCTCTCCTACAGGCCACCCTGCGCTCCCCAGCTCCTCCGCTCTCTCTCTCCTACAGGCCACCCTGCGCTCCCCAGCTCCTCCGCTCTCTCTCTCCTACAGGCCGCCCTGCGCGCCCAGCTCCTCCGCTCTCTCTCTCTCCTACAGGCCGCCCTGTGTGCCCCAGCTCCTCCTCTATCACAGAGACCACATCACGCAGACACAAAAAATTACTCCAAATTTCAGTGAAAATGTTTTCACAAAAACATATATATGTATATATAACAAATTTTAAAAGAAAAAAATTATAAAAGAAAAAAAGTTAAAAAAAAATTGACAAAGAATGTGACTAAAAATATATATATATATAAAAATGTAAAAAGAAAAAATTAATACCAGCTTCTCCGCTCTCTCTCTCCTACAGGCCGCCCTGCGCCTCCCAGCTCCTCCGCTCCTCTCTCCTACAGGCCGCCCTGCGTTCCCCAGCTCCTCCGCTCTCTCCTCCTACAGGCCGCCCTGCGCTCCCCAGCTCCTCCGCTCTCTCTCTCTCCTACAGGCCACCCTGCGTTCCCCAGCTCCTCCGCTCTCTCTCTCCTAGAGGCCGCCTGCGCTTCCCAGCTCCTCCGCTCTCTCTCTCCTACAGGCCACCCTGCGCGCCCCAGCTCCTCCGCTCTCTCTCCTACAGGCCGCCCTGCGCTCCCCAGCTCCTCCGCTCTCTCTCTCCTACATGCCGCCCTGCGTTCCCAGCTCCTCCGCTCTCTCTCTCCTACAGGCCGCCCTGCGCTCCCCAGCTCCTCCGCTCTCTCTCTCCTACAGGCCGCCCTGCGCGCCCCAGCTCCTCCGCTCTCTCTCCTACAGGCCACCCTGCGCTCCCAGCTCCTCCGCTCTCTCTCTCCTACAGGCCGCCCTGCGCGCCCCAGCTCCTCCGCTCTCTCTCTCCTACAGGCCGCCCTGTGTGCCCCAGCTCCTCCTCTATCACAGAGACCACATCACGCAGACACAAAAAAAATTACTCCAAATTTCAGTGAAAAATGTTTTCACAAAAACATATATATGTATATATAACAAATTTTAAAAGAAAAAAATTATAAAAGAAAAAAAAAGTTAAAAAAAAAATGTATTGACAAAGAATGTGACTAAAAATATATATATATATAAAAATGTAAAAAGAAAAATTAATACCAGCTTCTCCGCTCTCTCCTACAGGCCGCCCTGCGCTCCCCAGCTCCTCCGCTCCCTCTCTCCTACAGGCCGCCCCCTATTCCCCAGCTCCTCCGCTCTCTCTCCTACAGGCCGCCCTGCGCTCCCAGCTCCTCCGCTCTCTCTCTCCTACAGGCCACCCTGCGTTCCCCAGCTCCTCCGCTCTCTCTCTCCTAGAGGCCGCCCTGCGCTTCCCAGCTCCTCCGCTCTCTCCCTACAGGCCACCCTGCGCGCCCCAGCTCCTCCGCTCTCTCTCCTACAGGCCGCCCTGCGCTCCCCAGCTCCTCCGCTCTCTCTCTCCTACATGCCGCCCTGCGTTCCCAGCTCCTCCGCTCTCTCTCTCTCCTACAGGCCGCCCTGCGCTCCCCAGCTCCTCCGCTCTCTCTCTCCTACAGGCCGCCCTGCGCGCCCCAGCTCCTCCGCTCTCTCTCCTACAGGCCACCCTGCGCCCCCAGCTCCTCCGCTCTCTCTCTCCTACAGGCCGCCTCTGCGCCCCCCAGCTCCTCCGCATCTCTCCTACAGGCCATCAAATTTCAGTGAAAAAAATAATGTCACCAAAAATGTAAAAAAAAGGAAAAAATATATTTAAAAAAATTTCAAAAAGAATTTGTTTTTTTAAGAAAACAAAAAAGTTTAAAAAAATTGACAAAAAAAATATATGAAATATATATATAAAGGAAAATATATATATATAAAATAAAAATTGACAAAAAAATTGACAAAAAAATATATATATATATATAAAAGGAAAAATATATATATATTAAAAAAATGTACAAAAAATTTGACCAAAAAAAAATATATATAAAAATTATAAAAGAAAAAAAATTCACCAAATAATTTGAAAAAAATATATATTAAAAAAATGTACAAAAAAATTCACAAAAAAATATATATATGAAAAATGTAAAAAGAAAAAATTATAAAGAAAAAAAGTTAAAAAAAAAAGACAAAAAAATGTGACAAAAAAATATATATAAAAATGTAAAAAAAAAAAATCTCTCTCTCTCCTATGTCACAAAAAATTCAATTTTTTTCACCCCCTCTGTGATGTCACAGCCCAGGCTCACACAACCCCCTCTGTGATGTCACAGTCCTTGTCTGTGATGTCACAGCCCAGGGCTCACTCAACCTCCTCTGTGATGTCACAGCAGGCTCACACAACCTCTCTGTGATGTCACAGCCCTCCTCTGTGATGTCACAGCTAAGGCTCACTACACTATTATTTAACGTAGCCATAACCTTATGTAGTATTAATTCAGAGTAGTGTCACACTTTTGTATTTAACCATAGCTCAGTGCTCTGAGAGAGGTTGTTATCCTGGCTCTGTGACCGTTCTGCTCTTGTAAGTACTGCGCTCTGTAATTTGCCACGCCATATAAGGAAATATTAACAACAACGTCAACAGAGCCTGTGACACATGAGGATGAAAGAAAAGCCCCCCTACACACACACACACACACACATACACACAAACACTCTCACTCTCACACACACACACACACTACACACACACACACACGCACACACACACACTCACACACACACGCACATCAGCATAATGAAGCAGTCTTGTGACCTGAGCTGCTTTGCCCCGGCCGTCTCGCTCTCTTAAAACCCGCAGCCCCGAGGGACACAGCCAGCGTGGACACGCTTAACAGGCCGTCAACCCTCTGACCCCCCGGCAACACACAACAACAGCTTCATTGCCCCCCCTCGAGAGCTGTGACCCCCCCCTCGGGACAGCTGTGCAGTCCAGCAGGAGCACATTCCTACACTTCCCCAAAACGGCGGGATTCTCCGGCCCGCTGGAATAGGAGCTGCAGCTGGTCAGAGGGGCAGCGCACACCGTATCGGACCAGACTAAATACGGTGCAGTAGACCGCTGCGCTATCCGCCGCCCCTGCATAGCTATTTCAAACATTATGTGGCCTTGAGAGGTTAAATCCAGCCTTAA
>JAINUG010000346.1:217500-227500 GCA_029706075.1 Aldrovandia affinis | reverse complement strand
GAATAGCCCAAGTGTTTCTGCCTCTACTACCTGACCTGGCAAGCTGTTCCAGGCATTGACAACTCTCTGTGTAAAGAAAAACATCCTAATATCTGTGCCTTTAACTCATTTCCACCTGTGGCCTCTTGTTCTGCTGAACCCACTTGTCTTCAACAATATGAAAGAACAGGAAGTTGTGTATTTGTTACATTAGAAATAAAGGTCATGTCCCTCTATCTTTCCTCTTTATCCCTGTGTGTGGTTTTCCTGTGTGAGTCAGAGTTACTGTCGATGGCTTCCATCTCTGGAGGAGGTGGAGCTCACCAAATCTGTTCCAGAAGCAGTCAGAGCTTTGAATGAACACCCCCTCCTTTAGCATCACTATGGACGAAAAGTAAGTTGGACTTTTGCACTTTAAAATATGTGTTTTTAACCACTATATTACGTGTTTGATGTTGTCTGTACTGATGTGTGCATGTGTGTGTGTGTGTCTGCTCCTGAATGCTGTTGTGCTGTGTTTCTGTTTTCGCATCTTTGCTCTTTAAATTGCCCCATGCGGGATAAAGAAAGTTCTATTGAGTTGAATGGAATTTAATTGCGATCGGTTTGGTGTCTTTGGGGGAGGGGGGGGGGTTGCAGTTTATCTAGAAGAGGGTACAATTTGCCACCAAATTTTGAGAAAATTGAATTTTTTTTTCTCCAAAAAACGCAGAAGCGTGTGGGACTGAAGAGGAGGCTGAAGACCTGTGAGTATCACAGGCATCGGGTCGGGAGAATGAGGAGAGACGTGCCATCACACCGCTGTGCTTTAGAGGAGCGGCCTCTTCATTCGCCGTGTGAACAACGGCCATATCGTTTTACGCTCCATAATCTGCACTATTGCGTGCTCTAAAACTTTGGAGGAGCGTGTCGTTGGGGCCGTGTCGTAGGTTTTTCTGTCACGCTGTTATCAGACCTGGCCAAGTGCTGTGCCCTCGGCAACTCAACAGGAAGCGGAGCCAGTCTGCTGATAGGTTGATGCTGCTCAGGCTTGGGCCTCACCTGGGGAAATTGTGTCGCCTCCACTGTCCTGTGGGGGGCGCCCACATGTGGTTGTTAATTGACTGCCTCATGCAGACAGGCTGAACTTTGACCCCGTGGATCAAACGCGTTCCCCTGACGGGCAACCCTGGATTATTTTGTAATAGTCAGATTATTTTGTAATCCACAGAAACCTGTCTCTCCCAGACCGGCCCTGGTAGTCAGCCCTGATCGGGCGCGGGATTTGGCTGTCCGTGGGGGGGGGCGAATTCCATCTCGAAGGAGGCAGTGTTTGCTGCCCTCTGAGAATTAGTTTGCCTCATAGAGACAAGTGGCGAGTTTGTGGGGGAGGGCAAATCTAAATGAATAGAGGGTGTAATGTGTATATAATGTGTGTGTGTGTGTGTGTGTGTGTGTGTGTGTGTGTGTGTGTGTGTGTGTGTGTGTGTGTGTGTGTGTGTGGGTGGTGGTCATTAGTGAGCGTGATCGATATGAAACTCTCGATAGCTCGCTGTGACGAAGCACGAGATGGAACGTCTCAAACGCTGGAACATGGTGCGTATTGATTCTCTAACGATGCCTGAAACATCGCCATCATAAATCGGCGTATAACAAACTCCTCCACACACCAGAGCTCAGATCAATACCAGGTCTGGAGTCTGTCTTTACAGCCCAGAGAATGTGAAAGCATTTGACAGGGAGAATTACACGTTACTGGTGCAAATACCTGAAGGCCAGCCTGCCTGAAGAGTGGCAGAAACAGACAGTCTGTCTGCTGTGAGGCTGTGGGTGTGCTCATGTTTATATGCAGTAGAAGGCACAAGTGAAGAGAATAGAAGAGAATATTCAAAGAAGAGAATATCACATCTAGGGTTGCCAACTTTCTATCATCCAAATACAGGACAGAAGGCGGGGCACTGGGGGTGAAGTGGGTGTGGTGTTGTACGGATGTAAATCAACACATACTGTATGTTGTAACGGCGACTGCTGAAGGAAGACTCAGGAAAGTTTGCTTTTCCATGATCGTGCTACCAGCTTTACAATGTGTGCGGCAGTGTTGGCATAATGGTTAAGGAACTGGGCTTGTAATGCAAAGGTTGCTGGTTCAATTTCCAGGTGGAGCACTGCCATTGTACCCTTGAGCAAGGTACTTAACCTGAATTGCTTCAGTAAAATATCCAGCTGTATAAATGGATTGTATGTAAAGGAATGTAAACTGTGTAAGTCACTCTGGATAAGAGTGTCTGCTAAATGTCAAAAAATGTAAATGTAAATGTACAACAACAAAGTTCATAGACGCAGGGCAGAACCAAGAACACGAGAAACTCACAGGGGTCGCTTCTTAGACGCACAAACACAGTCACGGTTACAACACTAATCCACTCAATGACACAAGAGGTGATGGGGAACTGGCACACAAGGAATCATGGGAGATAACAATGATACAACAATAACAATGGCCGCCCCCAAGCTTACTTAGCATACGATGTGGCTAAGCTAACACTCATTACTACTGAACTCATTTACACCGTTACAATGTGATGGGATTCTATGTCGAGCCAAATTTGTCCCCAAAACGGGACGTCCCAGCTAATATGGGACAGTTGGCAACCCTAATTACATCATACATGTGGTGTTGTGCTGCTGTTGCCCATATTCTGCTAGAAGTTAAAAATTTTCAAAATAAAAGCCCCTGAGACTGTCTCATCTTCCTGGAGGGTCCTGTCCAAGGAACAATATCCGTAAAACACATCTTAACAGCTTTGTTACAGATACATCAACTTTGTTCAGAACATTTTCAAATAAAATGGAAAGAGACAAACAAACAATAACATGCATGCCCCCACATCCTGCACCTGTGTTTAATGTTTAATGTCAACTAATGGTTCATTGTGACAAACATTAGCAAGAGCTAATGTCTGTCGGTAGATCAATTACCACAGAGCTCTTCAGTGCAATTGAATGCCATTTCACCCTTTTTCAAAAGCCAAATTTAAAATTTAAAAGCCATCTTATGAAAGGATCATATTTAGAAAATAGTTTTCCCCTCGTGAAACGATTGTCTGATCCGAGGGCTTTGATGTAAGTCATAAGAAAATAAAACCTGTGATCGAGCTCGGCTGAAAATGGATTTGGACGCGTTAATGAGCAGCCAGCGTGACGTGATGTGACCTGTGCTGAATGATCACCCACAGCAGAAAAACATTTCATAGAACGTCCTCTTCGTCAATTATTCCTGGAATTGATGTTTGGGGTGTCGGTGGGTCATTGTCTTTCCTCTCGTACGCCTGAGCACGCAATGGGTCCTCCAGTCCCCCGGGGGCTCTTGACATTTCTCAGAGTGATTGAATCTTCCTGCTCGTCTGGGTCGTTCGGCGATGAGCTCATCCTCGAGCCCCGAGCCACAGAGGCGAGCGAGGAACACAGGAGCGGAGGAGGAGGCTCGGGAACAAGGCCCCAGGGCTCAGAGCCAGGGCTCAGGGCTCAGGGCTCAGGGCTCAGGGCTCCAAAACACACACACAAAAACAAGAACAGGTAAAAACACCCTGTCATAGCCTCCCGCGTGGTCTAGTGGTTTCAACGTCCGATGCTGGCCACGGCGACCGGGGTTTGATTCCCCATCACGCCAGAGTTGGTCACAGGGCTATGGCAGCGAACTATGAGGGAGGGGATTGAACTAAGCACAGCGGGTAATTGGCTTCCAAATTGGGAGAAAAACGGGGTAAAATCGGAAGAATTTTTTTTTTTTTACAAAAATTAAAAACACCCTGTCATGTAATATAACGTAATGTAATTTTGTGTGTGTGTGACAGTCCTGTGTTTGGGCTGGCTGGGGCTTGTGTGAAGCCCATGAGGATATGAGTCAGGTGACGGGACACTTGAACTCAGACGGTCCTGCAGACAAGAAATCAATGGACGACTCGATCAATGGACCAGCTCTGAAAACGAGCCCTTCATCTCGTACCGTGTCACAGTCCTTTCACTGCTAACCGGAGACGCACGTGAGGCCTTCAGCTCTCCTCCGGTGCGATCGAGGGGATTAAACAAAAACATTTCAGGCTTCTCTACTTTGTGGCTGACCTTTGACTTCAGTATTCCGGCCAATCGATGGGCACAAAATGGTTTAGGGGTGGTGGATAGCGTAGAGGTTTCTCAAAGGAAACAGAGTTCACTGCCCTCGGAGAATAAGCTTGCCTCGTAGAGACAAGCAGCGGACTCGTGTGGTGAGGGCAAATCGAAATAAAATAGAGGGTGTAATTGGCTACTAAAAAAACCCTTATGCATGTGGCCCACATTGTAAATCTCTTAAAGGAACCCTGACCCCTGAGAGACCAGCTCTCAGATCCTTTCCAGGGAACCTGAAGGTTTCAAAACAAACGCACAACAAAAAAAACATTAAGCCGTCTTAAAAAAAAAACCTGAACGTCTTTGTTCAAAGTGCACAGCTTTAGCCCCTGTCCCCTCCGTCGCCGTCACGGGGTCGGGCTCGGAGCTCGCCTGAGCACACCTGCGTGATGTCTGGACACCCAATCTGCGTTTCAGAGGTGGACAAAATACACAAACTCTTTAACTTGAGTGAAAGCACCCTGATAAAATATTACTCCAGTGTTCTTAGCACAGACTCTATAGACACACCAGATACTCAGCTCTGTGCTCTTAACACAGACTCTACAGACACACCAGATACTCAGCTCTGTGCTCTTAACACAGACTCTACAGACACACCAGATACTCAGCTCTGTGCTCTTAACACAGACTCTATAGACACACCAGATACTCAGCTCTGCGTTCTCAACATTGAAAGTTCTGTCTCGTTGAAGCCTACACATTCCAATCGAACAGTGATCGACAAAATACACAAACCCTTTACTTGAGTCAAAGATAAAGATTAAAAGATAATATATTACCTTTGAGTCAAAGTTAAAAAGTCCTACATTTAACCCCATTTGCCTTTGAAATGTAGGGGAGTGAAAGTAAAAAATAAAAGTTAAAATATAATATAAATACTTAAGTAGGCACAGATACTTGAGAAATGTACTTAAGGGTAATAAGGAAGAGTAAAGTAAAGTCTCCTTCAGACTCTAGACAAGAAGCACCTGTAGCATGAGATACCGTGGCGTCTTTCTGTCCTCTACTGTACAAATGTCCCATGAGCCTTTGCACATTTGTTCAATGTGACTGGAAGGGGGTGTTTATTGTTTAAACATTTTCAACATGTGTCTGTTATTTAGTTTTCACGTCTTTTCAAGTTTGTTAAGGTATTCCCTTAGATGTAAAGTGTAACTCATTTCAGGGGATTAGGGCCATATCTGTAGTTTGTGTGTCTGTAGGACAATGTCTGTAGTTTGTGTGTCTGTAGGGCTATGTCTGTAGTTTGTGTGTCTGTAGGGCTATGTCTGTAGTTTGTGTGTCTGTAGGGCTATGTCTGTAGTTTGTGTATCTGTAGCGCTGTTGTCTTGTAGTTTCTAGTGTTCCTGTGTCTCTGAGCTCACGTGATCCTGAGAAATTGAATTTGTAGAGTACTGATGAGAACCAAGAGCAGTCACCAAAGAGAAAGCATGACCTATTCCGCCTCGACTTAGCAAAATCTGTCACATTACATTTGATCCCAAACATAAGATATCATTCTAAACATGATAACATGTACCTGAAATTGTTCATAACCTTCCAACCTTTCTCTTCCCTTTGTACGGCCTGTGGCACAAACTTTGGCAATGCCCACGATTAGACCGTAGCTTACTGTCCAACAGCTCTAGTGATGATCTCCAGCCATATTAATGCACTCTTGTAAGTGGCTTTGGATAAAACCATCTGCCAAATAACACAATTGTAAATTGTACATCATTTTAATACAACATTAAATTGAATTATAGCCTCTTTCGTATTCTGCCATATATTCATTAGGCTGTTCACGGTTTCAGCAGGAAAGGCAAAGAGGACTCGTTTAACTCCGGCCCGTTTGTTTTCCTCGCTGAAGAGGTCGAGACGTTCGGCTGTGAGGCCTGGTCTGAGTTTTACGGCCTGCAGACAGATGGCGATATGAATGTGAGCACGCCGCGTCGCGTTTTACGAGCCCTCTCCAGATAAAGGCCATCATCGCCGCATTAATGCCATCGTCATTACCCTCGCCGCGACAGCGGCCCGACCACTGAAACGGCCATCTCTGTCCCCTCCTCATGCCATACCATAATAATGAGACCCCCCCAGCCTCTGAACCTGACAGTTTTACTGCCCCCTCCGACCCCGCGCCCCCCAGCCTCTGAACCTGACAGTTTTCTTGTTTTTAAATAGCTATAACAGACATAGTAAATTCTGCTTTTCCTTCAGTTTGTAACTGTTAGTAAGAATGTAACAAAGTCAAAGTGAGAGTTGTGGAGAGCGCGGGGGAGAAGTGCACCAGCAGAGAGAGAGAGAGAGAGAGAGAGAGAGAGAGAGAGAGAGAGCAGCAGAGAGAGAGAGAGAGCAGCAGCAGAGAGAGAGAGAGAGAGAGAGAGAGCAGCAGAGAGAGAGAGGGAGAGAGAGAGCAGCAGAGAGAGAGAGAGAGAGAGCAGCAGAGAGAGAGAGAGAGCAGCAGAGAGAGAGAGAAAATAACAAAACAAAAAAAAAACTAAAACCCAAAGTAGACTAAATTGTTATTTGACCCTAAACAGAGAATATAGATTGGCCGAGTATCTCCACTCCGTCAGAGATACGAAGCAGAGACGGATCCGGACCAAATACAGGCTCAGTGACCACCAATTGGCTATAGAAACAGGAAGACACAGACAAACATGGCTACCCAGAGAGGAGCGTATATGTGGTCACTGCTCGACAGGGAGGTAGAAACAGAGATGCACTTCCTCCTCCACTGTGAGAAGTTCTCTTCAGTAAGAGACTTCCACCTCGTGGAAATAGGCAAGAAAATACCAAACTTCTTACTGTTAACGCCAGAGGAGAAACTGGCAGTTCTCCTGGGTGAAGGAACAACAGCTCCTCTGGCAGCTAAATATGTATCTGCCTGCCATAGCCTGAGGGA
Organism: Aldrovandia affinis; assembly: GCA_029706075.1. Classification (NCBI taxonomy): domain Eukaryota; kingdom Metazoa; phylum Chordata; class Actinopteri; order Notacanthiformes; family Halosauridae; genus Aldrovandia; species Aldrovandia affinis. Next base: position 220,485 of record JAINUG010000346.1, on the reverse strand, counting down.
CTGAGCTGCTCACCGCCTGTAATTACTTAATTAATGTCATATTGTGTGTTATGTCTAAAAATGTATACCTGTCTGTGTCTTGTGTAAATCTGTTCATGTGTTATGTCTGTAATTGTAAATCTGTGCTTTGGCAATATGAGAGTGATCTTGTCATGCCAATAAAGCCATTTGAATTGAATTGAAATTGAGAGAGAGAGCGAGAGAGAGAGAGAGAGAGAGCAGCAGAGAGAGAGAGAGAGAGAGAGAGAGAGAGAGCAGCAGCAGAGAGAGAGAGAGCAGAGAGAGAGAGAGAGAGAGAGAGGGGGGAGAGGGAGAGAGAGAGAGAGAGAGCAGAGAGAGAGGGAGAGAGAGAGAGAGAGAGAGAGAGAGAGAGGGAGAGGGGAGAGGGAGAGGGAGAGAGAGAGAGAGAGAGAGAGAGAGAGAGAGAGAGAGAGAGAGAGAGAGAGAGAGAGAGAGAGAGAGAGAGAGAGAGAGAGAGAGAGAGAGAGAGAGAAAGAGGGAGAGCAGCAGAGAGATTGGCCTTCACGCTCCGTACAATTTACCCCGGTTTAAACAATATATGGCTTTGTCCTGTATTTTTGCTCCCTGTTTACTGCTGTTTATTTTCCACACATGTTAAACTGTGAAAAGAAAGGTTTTGTTTCTTTATTGGGTGACGGTGAAATGAACCCACAATGCCCTTAATGGAATCTCACAAATTAGCCTGACTTGTATTTAGGTTTGTGTTTTTATTTACAGTGTTAAGGAAGACGGCCTGAGGCTGCTCCATATCGTGTTGTAAGAGTATCGCTGTGGACTATGCGCCCCAACGTCACCCTGATCAACACTGGAGGCAATAAAGCACCTTGTGTCTGCAGCTTTGTCTGTTCAGCCAGCGCACTGCTGTTTAGATAAGACCTGATACCACTCATTCAATCAATCAGCCAGTCAGTCATTAATATCAGTTTTATTTACACTGGGTCAAGGGGTTGCTCACTGACTGGGAGAGGAAATTTAGACGTTTACCTGGTGCTCTTATCAAGGCCAACTCGTATTTATTTATATACAATCCATTTATAGAGCTCGATATTTGTTGAGGCAATTCAGGTTAAGTACCTTACTCAATGGTACTCACCTAGGAATCGAAACTGCAACCTCTGAGTTATAAACTCAGTTCCCTAACTGTTATATTACACTGCCACCTTGGTCATGGACACACCTTCTGAAAGAGCCGGCAGCCCTTTGTTTATGATAGCCAATGATGAGGCTGAATTGTTTATGATAGCCAATGATGAGGCTGAATTGTTTATGATAGCCAATGATGAGGCTGAATTGTTTACCGTGAGACACTTTGGAGTGGGCGCATGTGCACTGATTGGACGTCTTACCTGAGCAGGTTATAGACCGCCAAGAAAGTAACAGGAATTAAAACAAGGTTCAGAGACGTGGTCAACAGTGAAGGTGGTGACTGTAACAGTGAACTGGCTGTAACGGTATTAGAAATGTTTAAAACCTGTTTAAGGCAAGACACAGCCGAGGTATAGGAAAAAAACTATTCCTGATGTGATATCTTAATGAACTTTGGTTAGTTTATTAAACATGTAAAGATACACATCTTTTGTACTAGCACTTTTCTGAAAATTTATATTTAAAAATGCAGATTAGGTATAAACCCGTTAAATATGCTAATATATGTGTACAATTCAAATTCGCTTCCAGCACAATAGGAGTGAGGCGTGTGAGATGTCCAGTATTTCTTTTGCACAAAAAAAGTCAATGGGATGAATAATTCTCGCTCAAAAGGTGAAGGGAAGGTATTCTCTCTGTGCACTACTGCTGTCAAAATGTACTTTCCAGACTGTCTTTATAGAAAACCCCATTGTGGAATAATAACAAAATAGTACAATATTACAGTTATTATTAATATTATAGTACAAATATTAAATACCAACATTTACCAACAAATAAAGAATGGCAACATTGCAACACAGTATAGAGGCTTCTTCTTCACATTCCACAATGTGTTATCTGCCAGGAATCAAATCATTTCTTATCATTTCCTCTTTGAATCATAACAATGCTGTTATCGTGTAGCGACAGGCTGGGACTTGGTGGGATATCGTGTTTCTCGAGCTGAGTGACTGAATAACTGCAGAAACATTGAGGCACAGCTTGCTGTGTGTTCTTAGTACGTTCACTTCCTGAAATGTGAGAAATGTGGGAAAGGTATCCTAACTATGATACACCTGACAGTTATCTTTGGGTGGCGCTATCTTGAGAATGAAATCAAGGGAGCCAGAACTTTGTGTGCTGTACACAAATGCTCAGTTGTTCATTCGGTGTAAAAGTTACATTTCACTAACTTGCATGCTGCAATTTCAATAACTTGCATGCTGCGATAATTAATTTGTTATGTGCATGGAGGTATTTACAAAGTACAATCCTGGTAGTTATTTTGGTAACCTTAAGCTTGAGTTACATCATGAGAAGTCATGTTGAAGTAAAACATTTATGTTCTTTCATGTCAAATCATATCAAATTTATTATCACGTCACAATTATGCAAGCATAAAGATGAGTGAAATTCTTGAGCGCAGAACAATGCAGTAGTAACAATAAAGAAATATACAAGATAAAATACATGAATACAAAATATGTAAAATAAAAATACAAGAGTACAAAATATACAGTTGGGGCATAATGATGAATATAAACATCATTATGTATATATTGGTTGTGCAGTTGTACACAGGAAATGTGACTGTGGTGACCAGTGCATGCTCATACTAAGGGTGATATGAGCAAGGTGCAGATCCAATAGAGAGAATAAATCAAATGTAACAGAAACAGACACAAATGAATGTCCATAAATGGCTAATATTTTGGAAAATGCAGTGAGTCTGTTATTGATCTCTGTTGTTTTAGCCATGATGTAATTCATACCTCGGGTGTAAAGTTATGATCTATGGGAGAGAATAATTGTCACTATATGATTAATTGACATGGT
>JAINUG010000346.1:142500-215000 GCA_029706075.1 Aldrovandia affinis | reverse complement strand
TTTCCTGTGGTCTGATTGGTTCTAGAAAGTTTTTAGCCAGTGTTACGCTACGGGTCAGTGGTTGAGTTGGCTTGGAGCCCTGCCTGGTCAGACTCGTAGTACTGTAAGGTTATGAGCAGCCTGGTCAGACTCATAGTACTGTAAGGTTATGAGCAGCCTGGTCAGACTCATAGTACTGTAAGGTTATGAGCAGCCTGGTCAGACTCATAGTACTGTAAGGTTATGAGCAGCCTGGTCAGGCTCATAGTACTGTAAGGTTATGAGCAGCTTGGTCAGGCTCATAGTACTGTAAGGTTATGAGCAGCCTGGTCAGACTCATAGTACTGTAAGGTTATGAGCAGTCTGGTCAGGCTCATAGTACTGTAAGGTTATGAGCAGCCTGGTCAGACTCATAGTACTGTAAGGTTATGAGCAGCCTGGTCAGACTCATAGTACTGTAAGGTTATGAGCAGCCTGGTCAGGCTCATAGTACTGTAAGGTTATGAGCAGTCTGGTCAGACTCATAGTACTGTAAGGTTATGAGCAGCCTGGTCAGACCCATAGTACTGTAAGGTTATGAGCAGCCTGGTCAGACTCATAGTACTGTAAGGTTATGAGCAGCCTGGTCAGACTCATAGTACTGTAAGGTTATGAGCAGCCTGGTCAGACTCATAGTACTGTAAGGTTATGAGCAGCCTGGTCAGACTCATAGTGCTGTAAGGTTATGAGCAGCCTGGTCAGGCTCATAGTACTGTAAGGTTATGAGCAGCCTGGTCAGGCTCATAGTGCTGTAAGGTTATGAGCAGCCTGGTCAGGCTCAGCATACTCATTAAGATTATCAGCCTGACAATTGAGTCGAATCTGAACTTGTTTTTGGTGCCATGCATAGAACAATTTGACGACATAATTTCTTTTTTTTAACAACTTTTTTTGTACCCACTTCTTGTATACGCTCTGATGGAGTGGAATGGAATGCCTAGTTATGACTGTGCCCCTTTGATGTTCTGCTTCCGAACAGTTCGAAAGAGAGTGGAATGGCGTGCGAGTCCTCTTAAATTCACACAGCAGGACAGCACCTGTCCTGTGCAGCTGACACTGGCTAGCTGCCATCAGCATACACAGATTCTGCTAAACATATGAATCACAACTAGAAGAATGCTTGCACCACATTATTTCTGATAATTACTGTTAGATTATTACGTAATGGATTCCGGCAGATTTTGTTTTGTATAATCCTTTGACCTTGAAAGCCTTTAAGTAAAGCACAAAGGTGTTTTTGTTACAAAGGTACACTTGCGTGGTTTGAGAGTATTGTATTCCCTTTCTTCCCATTATTGTTGTCTTTCTTCGCAGTTAAAATAAAACTTTTAACGCATTCATGTTGACAAAGATGTATTAATCTTTGACACATGAGTTTGAAAGATGGTCGCCCCCCCGCTCCCCGGTTTTGGCCATTGTCTCTGCTTTGTTGTCACTGCGTTTCCTTTCTATGATCCCCCTACATTGTGAGGGAAGATTAAAAGTCCGGAGATGCCACGGTCTTTCCGTGTGCGGGACATCAGAAAGCCACGATCTCCTGCGATGATCTTCCGCAACACTGACCCCCACATTGAAGCGATGGAATCCACAAACACCCCTCTTCTCCCTGCCCCGATATTTTCCCATCGGCACACACTCATTTCATAACAATAATAATTATAATATAATAACCTTTATTTTATATAGCGCGATTCATATCAGATATCTCAAGGCACTTTACCTACAGTAGATACAAAATCAAAGTTATAGGAATAGCCACAATAAATAAAAACATTACAAGGATCGATCAAAGAGATAAAATAAAAAATCCAAGCAGCATGAGGCACATAGCAAAAAAAAAAATATATATATATATATATATATACAGAATTTATCAATTTAGTGTGTGTGTGTGTGTGTGTGGGGGGGTCATGTTGTTGTTGAAGGCCATGATGTAAAGGTGTGATTTAAGCCTTTTTAAAACACCTCCACACTTTCACTGTTCCGAATGTCTGTTGGATTTCACACAACTGAAACTTTGTGTGTAATATTAGGAGATTTATGAGAAAAGGGACTGGGACGTTGGTACTCTGATAAATATATATATATACTTACAATGCACGCACACAAATATGAAAAGTATAAACGCAAGGCGGTGGGCTAATCAGGATGGGGCATGCATAGAGTGTAATTACATGATCGATTACGATTAAATAAGTATGATTAAATATGAATAAATAAGTCCTATGTTTTTCCCCTCTGTAGTTTTGGCCCTAGGACTGGGCCCTGGATCCGCCCTATTTACAAAAATCCAACAAACAATATTATATCATAATCAACCTTAAAAAAATGTAATGAATACAATTTATATATGGTGCATTTGTTTTCCTCATGCAATATTTTTCAAGCATCTGAAGTAGATTTTTTTTTTTAAATGGTGGCTGACAAAAATGGAATCAGAAACAACGATTACTACCATATCTGTCATGTTATGTCATGTAAATATCTGTTTAGCCAGTCGTCAGGGCCATCTTGTAATCTGCTGTTTCCTTCCAAACAGGCTGTGCAGCCCTTGCTAAACCGAAATGAAAACTGGATTTCGTGGACTTTGCATGCGTCCTCCAGTTTTTGCATAAAGAAATGTGGTCCATTGAGCTTCCACCACAAACAAACACATCAAACCAGTGACACAAGTGCTCCCTAGAGTCTGTGGCTGAAGAACCAACAAATTGATCGTTTATTACCATCACCAGTTTAAATGTAACCAAATACACACTTAGAAGCCCAGTGCTGTACGTGTCAATCATAAAGAACACTGCATTATCAATTGTTGCTTGGCAACGAGGCAGTTAAACTAAAGCCTGTTACAAAATCAATCCAACTTAGAATTATTAGCCAGTGTTGGAACTCTCAGGTCTAAGCGATGTGGAATGCGGTTCTGCAATAGAAATCAGCTTGCTCTGGCCTGCTGTCAGCCTTTTCACAGAGCCTGTGTCCTTAACCCCTGGCTGCCTTAAGCAAGACCATAATACTACAACAACCTTTTGTTGTTGAAGTATTATGCACTAGTTTAATATCTAATAATAATAATAATAATATATGCCACTTTTAACCAAAGCGACTTACAGTAGTGAATGCATACATTTTTCAGTATATGTGGTCCCAATGGAAATCAAACCCACAACCTAAGCATTGTCAGCACCATGCTCTGCCTACTGAGCCACCCAGAACCACGCTCTACCTACTAAGACACACAGAACCACGCTCTACCTACTGAGACACACAGAACCACGCTCTACCTACTGAGACACACAGAACCACGCTCTACCTACTGAGCCACACAGAACCACGCTCTACCTACTGAGCCACACAGAACCACGCTCTACCTACTGAGCCACACAGAACCATGCTCTACCTACTGAGCCACACAGAACCATGCTCTACCTACTGAGCCACACAGAACCACGCTCTATCTACTGAGCCACACAGAACCATGCTCTACCTACTGAGACACACAGAACCACACTCTACCTACTGAGCCACACAGAACCACGCTCTACCTACTGAGCCACACAGAACCACGCTCTACCTACTGAGCCACGCAGTTTAGTTGATCAAGTGATGGGATTTCACCAAGTAAAAAAATGTATCACATAGAAGTTATCTTTAAAAAACAAAACACAAGTTAACAGTTCTCTATGTGGACTTTTAAATGTACATATAGGCTGTTTTACCCAAAGATATTTGCCTGTGTTTTGTTCGGGATTTACTTGGGACAAGGCCAAAGAGAGATAGAGAGAGAGAGAGAAAACAAGCTAATTTTGACATTAGGAGAGGAGAGTGATTTAATCTCATTTTGCTAATGGCTCCGATGAATCTAGGCTATTAAGAAGAGCCATTTATTGGTATCCACTGGAAAATCCACTAAACCAGAAGTACTGGAATAAGTATATATTTTTTGAAGATCGTTTGAACGTTTGAACGTACTGTCATCGAATCTGGCTGATTGGTTTGTAAAAGTATAAAATGAAAGGTCGATGATTGACTGGTGTTTGAATCGATGTTCGTTTAGGACCCGGCGGGCCAGCGTGTGAACTTGATAAAGGCGAGCGGGGAATCAGAGCCCCGGACGTCAGCTGGGTTTGATTATTTTAACACAGAAACAAAGATGGCGGCGGAGAGCGGGTTCAGGAATCGGAATAAATCCGAACGAAATTGCAAAAGCAACGTCTTTGAAGAAGGTATTCATTGTTTTTCCAGCTCGTTTTCTGAAGAATGACATCTGTGTTCCCGGAATGTCCGCATTGCTCTGGTGAAAAGGCTGGCGTTGTTGTTGTGTGTGTAGATATGTGAGAGAGATGCTAGCTCCTGTATAATTCCCACTAGCTACATAGGCTAACACTAGCTGGCTAGTTAGCTAGCTCCAATCATTTCACTTCGCAGGCTTGTCTTTCTCTTGGACTTGTCCTATCGTTTGGGTTATTTTATGATTTTATTTATATATTTTATAACTTCCCTAGGATGTATTAACTGAACGTTGCAGGAAAATTACGAACGAGCTACATAACCGCCAGTGCCCGCTTGAATTGGCATTAAGCTGAAGAAAAAAGCCGTTGGAATCGTTTCACTTTAGCCTCGGTCGTCCTGTTTTAGCTGACCTGTTTTCGCTATTTGATTTATCGCGAGTGGGGTTCGGTAACATTCACTGGTCGCTAACGTTGTTTACCTTCACGTGTGTAACTGTTTGAAACGTTTTCTGTAATGTTACCGTGAAACGTTCAGCTAGCCAGCTACGATTAGCGCTAACGGTTCGCTATAAGCTAGCGTCCAGTTTCAAACACGGTGAGCCGATGTCCTAAAACACGGATTAGCCTGCGAGCGGGCCAGTGAACTACACAAGCATAATAATACGATGATCTAGACACTATTCTACTCTGTTTTATGGATATGACAAAACGTTATATATCTAGTAGCAGTAGTTGGCCGAGCAAAGATGCGTTAGAGCTCATATGCGCAGATCCGAGCCATCTTTGACAACGTTAGCTGAAATGGGCTAACGCTATAGCTACAGCACCGTTATTGGTTTTTACAGAAATGAATGAATTAACGGCATTGTTGTCTAACGTTTTAAATGTAGGATTGGTGGTTTGCTTTATTGTCTAGGGCTGGCCAGCTGGAGAGCTGGCGTATTATGGTTAGCTCGCAAGCTGGACTGTACTGAATCGAATTGAAAAAGCTAGATAAAATGTTCGCTTTGCGTTGGTCAAGTTCCCTGGAGGTATGTCTGTTCTACCCGGCAGGTGTTCACTGTTCCTACCTTTCGAGACGAATAACGTAATAACTAGCCCGGCTATATCGAGCTAACTAGCGAATAACGTTAACTAGCCCGGCTATATCGAGCTAACTAGCGAGTAGCAGCTAGCTAACTACTCCGATAACCTGCAGCGCTTATAACAAGTAAGTTAACATTTAGGCTCCAGTAGAACCATTATGTTGAAGACAGTGTGCTGTAAATATCCAGTCACTTATATTGGAGAGATATCGATTTTATTGCGCTGTATACCAGCTAGATAGCGATTACAACGTCCCCCAAACGCTTCTGTATTAACGAGTGGCTCGGAGCCAATTTGCCTACAATTTCCATGATTTCGCGCTGGGAAGCGCTACAGATGGTATTCAAAGTTTGTTTGTTGCCAAAGGGACATGCTCTTCCCCGGCTGTCAGACTTTGAGACAGACCCGAGCCGTGTCTGAACGCGTTTTATAGCAAAGCGCACACTTTCATACTGTGATGTTGTAGCACATTCCTGACACGCGTCCGTGTGTTTCTTAACTGCAAACAGGCCCGGTTTGGTCGCAATCATGGAGAGATACTGTGACGTATGAAGAAATGGTGTATTACAGTGGGTAAAGCAACACGCTATCGTGTTTATCACTGTAGGCTGTTCTTAACTTGTACCTTGAACATCGGTCCTTCCTGGAAACATCACACGTTGTGTTGTTAAACTTTGGCACCACATGGCTGGGAACTGTCTTGTTTTTGTCCCGTGAAGTTGGGTAGCCCGCCTCAGTGTGACTGCCAGTTGCCCATAATCATTCCTTTTGTATTTCCGCCTGTCATTTCGGTGTCAAAAATGAGCAAATGTCAGCCTTAAACTTGAGCTTCAGGGATAGGGGCGAGGAACAGGCCACCAGGGATAAGCAGCTTTAGTTATTGGAATGTGAACAGCTCCTTGGATGGAGTTTGTAGGACCAGTGAATTGCTTTCCTGCAAACTGTGAGGAAGGGAAATTAAAATGCCAAGAATGGGGCTTTTGGGTCCGCCTGACCTTTAGATTAATTAGGTGTAGCAAGCCAGTGTGTGTTCACTAAGCCCTCTTGCAACATGGGTGTGTGTGCTGGATAACTCCAGAAACTGTGTGTGTGTGTGTGTGTGTGTGAGAAATGTTCATTCTTCTATGTGTACTAAATTTCATTTTTAAAACGTTTTAGACATGTAACAGACACTTATCCAGAGCCACTTACAAAAGCCTTAATTTACATTGAAGCGTTTGCCATGTTTTCAGCTGAACCGTGATGAATGGTTGTTCTGGAACTGTCCATTGTGAGCCCAGCATTTTTGCCCTGCGTTTCACTGAAGGGAAATGAGAGTGGCGTATCGAGTGTCACCTTTTTATGTGTGCGTATACAGTTCCTCTTTCGCTGGAAAAGTGGTTCACGACAAGGCCTCGTGGTCATGGTCGTGGCTAGATCGTAGCCCTATTTTTACCGATTTTGCGAGTCCACATAGTAACGACGGAAAGCATTGAACCCTCGTTCCAACTGTCTTACACTTAGGGTTAGGATTAGGTTTAGGGTTAGAGTTGGGGTTACCAGCTCGTCTTTGAAACTTTAACGGCAAATGCGCATGCGCGAGATCTGGGGGAGAAATAGGGTTACTATTACTACTCGAGCAATGGGCCCTCTACATGCCAAAAGAAGACTCCTGAATTGCTTCAGTTAATATCCAGCTGTAAAATGGATTGTAAAGCCCTGTAAGCCGTATCCTGTAAATGCCTGAATGTTTCCAATGCCAAAAGGTCTCCTGGGTTGTCCTGTGGCTGAGGTTTCCAAGCGGTCTCCTGGGTGCTTGCAGGGTAAGACGTGCCTGTCGGGCGAGAGCCAAGCGAAGCTTCACGACCGAGACTCAACGTGCCTTCCACGCCGACAGGCCGCTTTCTCAGGGGGCATTAAAAAAACGAAAACGCAATCACGCTCTGCTGTAGTAAATTTTAAGCATTTAGCAGACGCTCTTATTCAGGTGTGCATTAATACATGGTAGGAACAATCATAGTTCCCACGAGATCAGTGCAGTAATACAGTGATCGACATCATTGTTGGCAGCTGCACACCATACCTGTAACACTGGGAAGGAAAAGGTTCTTCAATTGAAAAAAAAATATTTATTTTTATTTTTATTTTTGAGAAACTTTTAAACAAGGATACATATTACGAAAAGCAGTATTAAACATGTGGGCAGTGATGATGACCGTTATATAGATGTAGTCAGGCAGGGCGGTCTTCAGCACAGCCCAGGCTGTGTCCATGTGACTCTCTTCCCTCCTGCGTGACCACACGGCCTGGTGATGTTTCCGTCTTCCTCACGTGGTTGTCTCTATCTCACCAGGGCAGTAAATTATCTTAACAGTGCCACTGCTCACTGACCTGGGCATCAATAAAATCACGTGAGCGATTGCGGTGTGGAGCAGTGACTTTGCTTTGGAGGAGAACCTCATTCTGATACTGAATGGCTCATCTCTTCTCTTCAAAACAACACTTATTTATTGCCCTCTCATTTTCACAGAAGTGGCATTTTAGTGATATATATATAATAATAATGATATTATTAAGCAGATGCTTTTACCCAAAGCGACTTACGGTAGTGAACGCATATGTTTTTCAGTATATGTGGTCCCCAATGGGAATCGAACCCACAACCTAAGTGTTGAGCCCTGCCAGTGGAAGTGTTTTGGGCTGAAAAGCAACAGCAATCTGTACTACTTTTTTATTTTATTTTTTATTTTGTTAAATTTATTTCCCCCCCGGCTCACCCCCCGTCCCTCTGAGGCAGTCAGCCAAGCGCCGCCCCCCCATCGGGTTCCCGGCCCGAGCCGGGCTGGCGCAGCCGGGTTACAAACCGCGGCCGCAGTGGGCAACTCGCATTCCGGATGAATGCTTTGACCGTTACGCCGCCCGAGGCCCTGAAATCTGTACTTGTGATCCTGAATGGCTCATCTCTTCTCCTCAGAACACATTTAATGCCCGCTCTTTTTCACAAAAGTGGCATTGTAGTGTGTATGTGCATGCATGCACATGTAAATATACACTCACACACACACACGCGCGTGTATATATGTTTTCGAGGCCGTACTGTCTGAGGACAGGATTGTGAGGTGACTCTGGTCGCTCAGAGACGCTGGGCCTGACTCACCTCCTCCTCCTGTGGCGTTGGTTAGGAGGCCGTGCGGAGCGCCGTCCTGCTCACGCACCTCGCCTTCTGTTCCACCGCGGCGGACTTGGCGGACAGGCCCCGGGCGCCAACTGCCGAGTCCTGCCCCTCTGTCATCATGGAGTCAGACGATGTGAGAGTGTTTTTCTACCTCTCGGTGAAATGCCCATACGAGCGTGCGTGTGATCCACCCGCTCTGCTCCAGGGTGTTTGCAGAGGTCAGCTGCATTGTGGGGGTTTTCTATCTATATCTATTTATTTACTTATTTGACAGGGACAGTGGGACATTGATAACATTTCTGTAAATGTGCCAGAGTTAGGAGTTAGCCAAGGAGGCTAATCTTCATCTGTAGTCCCTGGGCAGGCAGCTAGTTAAAAAATAAAAACAAACATGAACATGTGAGCATTAAAATCACTGAAGATACAATCTACACACAGTACACAGAGAGACAGACAGTACCTGCACTATACACAAACACAAGGACAACACTGCACAGAAACCAGTGTAACCAGAGACCGTTCGTCCGATTCTTCTGGACAAACGAGTTCAAAGTTCCCGTTCGTTGCAGATTGATTTATTTTCACATCCTATATATTTGCTCACTTCCTCTGACCGCTGACCTGTGCGTGCAGGTGTGCTCTCTGCCTTTCACAGACTCGACGCCCGTGAAAACCGTACGGCAAACGGCACATTTTCCCTCTCACCGTGTGTCAGAAGACACCTCCCTACCTGCATGTGGATGTTTTTTAAGTTGTAAAAACGTTTTTATTTTTCCCAATTTAGTAGCCAATTACACCCTCTATTTATCTCGAGTTAACGCTCAGTAGGTAGAGCATGGTTCTGTGTGTCTGAGTAGGTAGAGTGTGGTTCTGTGTGTCTCAGTAGGTAGAGCGTGGTTCTGTGTGTCTCAGTAGGTAGAGCATTGTTCTGTGGCTCAGTTAGGTAGGTGGTTCTGTGTGGCTCAGTAGGTAGAGCGTGGTTCTGTGTGTCTCAGTAGGTAGAGCGTGGTTCTGTTCTCAGTAGGTAGAGTGTGGCTTAGTAGGTAGAGCATGGTTCTATGTGGCTCAGTAGGTAGAGCGTGGTACTGTGTGGCTCAGTAGGTAGAGCGTGGTTCTGTGTGGCTCAGTAGGTTTGGTTCTGTGTGTCTTAGTAGGTAGTGTGGTTCTGTGTGGCTCAGTAGGTAGAGCGTGGTTCTGTGTGGCTCAGTAGGTAGAGCGTGGTTCCGTGTGTCTCAGTAGGTAGAGCGTGGTTTTGTGTCTCAGTAGGTAGAGCGTGGTTCTGTGCGGCTCAGTAGGTAGAGCGTGGTTCTGTGTGGCTCAGTAGGTAGAGTGTGGTTCTGTGTGGCTCAGTAGGTAGAGCGTGGTTCTGTGTGTCTCAGTGGGTAGAGCGTGGTTCTGTGTGGCTCAGTAGGTAGAGCGTGGTTCTGTGTGGCTCAGTAGGTAGAGCGTGGTTCTGTGTGTCTCAGTAGGTAGAGCATGGTTCTGTGTGTCTCAGTAGGTAGAGCGTGGTTCTGTGTGTCTCAGTAGGTAGAGCATGGTTCTGTGTGTCTCAGTAGGTAGAGTGTGGCGCTGACCACGCTAAATTGCATATATTAGCATCTTTGTACATACGGCCCCAGGTCATGACCCCTGTGTTTGGCTGTAGGGAAATGGCCATTTAAATAGCCCCCCCCCCCCTCCTCCCGCTCCCTGGTCTCCTGCAGGTTGTTCTGAAGTCGGACGGAGGCTTCAAAGACAAACGGCCGGCCTGCCTGACGGATCTTTATAGACCCGATGTGTCTCTGTGCATCGATTCCGTCGCCGCTCCTGCGTGTCTCTCTCTGCTGCAATGAAGGGCCTGGCGGACTCTCCGGGGCCGTTTTACTGGCAGCTCGCCTTTGTCTCTCCGCGTCCTTGGGTTTGGCTCAAGATCATTTTCACCTCCCACACACACACAGATTTTCTTGCTGCTTGGTGTATTTGAGGCTCACACGCAGGTTACAGAAATGTCTTCCCTAAACGAGGGGGTGTGTTATAGCAGTCCCTGGAGGGGAACGTTTTCACCGGGATCACTGGCCATTACTTATTGACATGTGGTTGTACATCAGTCAATTAGTGTGATCGTGGTCAATTCTCACGCAGTGTGTGTGGCAGTGTTTATTGGGAGTGTTTAATTACGCGTTCACTAATTGGACTGATTAAGCGAGATGCCAGACATAGCTACCTATGTACCTAGTGTGTGCTTTACGCTTGGGGTACAGACTGGAACCATGTCGTCAAGAACAAGAAGTGATAGTGTAGCGATGTGATGCATCGTATCTTGGCTGGTCCCATACGAGTGTGCGCTGCCTGTCAGGGACATGGTTCTAAACCCGTCTCTACCAGACCGGACCTGGCCATCAGCCCCGATCGGGGGCGGTGTTTGGCTGTCCGCCCCAGAGGGAGGGGGGAGGGTGAGCTGGCTCGAGTTCGTCGAGGAGCAGGAAGGGCGTCCGTGGTCGGGTTCCGTCTCAGAAGAGGCGGATTTACCGGCCCGGGGAAAATGTCTTGTTACCCAGAGGACGGGCGGCGGACTCGTGGGGGAGGGAGAATTGAGATAAATAGAGGATATAATTGGCAACCAAATTGGGAGAAAAACAGGCAAAAAAAACATTTAAAGAACAAGAAGTGTCCACTGCCGGTGGCTGGATCTGGGACGGCGTGCGTTGTGCTGGTGGCACTGGGACGGCGTGCGGCGCGTGTGGTGATTAGAGTAATGGTGCAGGACTGTTCCAGTGGGCCCGTATCGCCGCCGGTAACCCTTGGCTCTGGTTACCCGTCACAGTCCTTATGTAACGAGCGTCCGTCTGTCCCCGCGCCAGAGGGTCAAAGTCTGCCTGCGCTCCCGATGTGCATGGCTGGAGCGGCGGGCAGCTTTTAAATGAGTTGCTGGGAGTAAAAGACTCTCAGTGAACTGTTTGCTGCTTTTTTTTTTAAAGCAGGAGAAGTTCTCCTTTTGTAGGTGTGTAGGTGTGTGTGTGTGTGTGTGAGGGAGTGTGTGAGAGAGAGTGTGGAGAGTCTGCTCTGTGTGTGTCTGTGTGTGTGTGTGTGTGTGTGTGTGTGTGTGTGTGTGTGTGTGTGTGTGTGTGTGTGTGTGTGTGTGTGTGTGTGTGTGTGTGTGTGTGTGTGTGTGTGTGTGTGTGTGTGTGTGTGTGTGTGTGTGTGTGTGTGTGTGTGTGTGTGTGTGTGTGTGTGTGTGTGGTGTGTGGCTGTGTGTGTGTGTGTGTGTGTGTGTGATGGAGGCTCTGCTCTGTGTGTGTGTGTGTGTGTTATGGAGGCTCTGCTCTGTGTGAGTGTGTGTGTGTGTGTGTGTGTGTGTGTGAGTGTGTGTGTGAGTGTGTGTGTTATGGAGGCTCTGCTCTGTGTGTGTGAGTGTGTGCTTTAGGGAGGAGAGCGTTAAACTCTGGAGCCGCTGGAGGACTGAACTCTGCCAGATGAAGTGTCTCCAGCTCCTCTGTGTCCCTGCTTTGTCGTCGTTCTCTTGTACACTGTGTTTATTTACAGATCCAATCTCCACTGCCCTCAACCACAACAAGCAGTGCTGTGTGTCCTGACGCATCTGCAGGCCCATCTCTTGTGCTGTTACACACACACACACACTCTTACACTCTCTCACACACCCACGTGCAAACACACGTGCATATACACACACACACTCTCACACTCTCACACACACACACACACACGCAAACACACGTGCATACATGCATACACACACACACACACACACACACAATGAGATGTGTATTTGCACTGGCAACAAAATGTGTTAAATTATTAAATTAAAATCTAAAATCTGTTTTTAAGACCTTAAATTTGTCACTGAAATGTCATGAAAATGTAAATGTGATTTGAGTGGGAACCCTGAGAGATGTCCAGCCCCCACCCTCTGGAATTCTCCAGCTCTTTGTGATGTCATCAATTACAATCTACTAGAATGTGTTCTAGAATACACATCACACAGTGACATCACTCCTCTAAGGGTTAAAACTGGGGCACTAAACCCAGCTAACTCCAGCCCTTTGTGATGTCATCAATTAGACTTAATTAGAATGCTAAGGCGTGTTCTAGAACACGGCTGGCTGACATCATTGGAGCGGCGCCCCAGCCAGAGGGACGGAGCAGGAGCGCCCATCACACCTCAGCGCTGGTGGTGGACAGCTGGCTTTTTGTTTGTTTTGCCTCTTAAATGGATTTCTCCAGTGTCTTCTCATCCAGGTGGTGGATAGAGTTTTAGGACCGCCTCTTAAATGGATTTCTCAAGTGTTTATAGAGTTTCAGGCCAAATAGGATGTTTGGGCACTGTACTGCAATGCGTCACGACAGTGTAAGGCATGTTTGTGCACTGTGCTGAATGTGTTAACACGGTGTGTGTGTGTGTGTGTGTGTGTGTGTGTGTGTGTGTGCGTGCGTGTGTGCGCGCGTGTGTGCGTGTGTTTGCAGTCTTGTCTCTCTCTCGAACTGTGTGTGTGTGTGCGTGCGTCCTCGTTTCCCAGTGGCGGGTGAGGACCACGTTAAACGATTCGTGACGCGGTCGCACTTTAGTTTAATTCACAGAAGCTGACGGTTGCTCTGATCTCCACACCAGACCGATCTGTAATCGTGTCGTCACACCGCAGGAGCTCTGTGATTCGCTCAACGTTATACAGACATAGTGGGACAAGGTAGGTGGGTAGTGTAGCGGTCTAACGCACCGTATCTTGGCTGGTCTGATACGGTGTGAGCGCTGCCTGTCAGGGACGCGGTTCTAAACCCATCTCTACCAGACCGGCCCTGGTCGTCCGATCGTCTGAGAATAAACGAGATGAGAGGGAACTCCCACTGGGGTCAAATGTGTGCAGTCACCACTGTGAAGTCACGCTGGATAAAAGCATCTGCTAAATGGTGTATGTTATATTAGAACCAGAGAATTAAACCAAGGCAGAGAGAGGGTTTGGCCAGGCCATGCTGAGTGCTGTTCAACATTTAGCAGACACCCTTATCCAGAGCGCTTCAGTTTGACATTTCTTTACACACAATCCATTTATACAGCTGGATATTTTACTGAAGCAACTCAGGTTTGGCAATTTCACAATGGCACTGCCCCCACCTGGGAATCGAACCTGCAGCCTTTTGCGTTCTGAGCTCCGTTCCCTAAACGTGATGCTACGCTGCCGTGTGGACGTTCGCTCTGAAAGGCAGTTTGTCCGTTCGGTATTTCTGACTGAGTCTTTTTCACTGGGTTTGACTTGAGCTGATTTGTCCAAGAAAACATTTTTTATTTTATTTAATTTTTTATTTAATTACATTTTCCCCCCCTATTTTTCCTCCCAATTTAGTGGGCGATTGTACCCTCTATTTCTTCAGTTCCCCCCCCCCCCCGCCTCTTCACGGGACAAGCCACTTCCCTGAGGCCGACGATGAACCGCTTCCTCCGAGACGAAACTCGCCTATTTTATTCGTCCACGGGGAAGTCCTCGGCGAGCTCATGCCAGCTCACCGCTGGGGCGGACAGCCAATCACCGCCCCCGATTGGGGCTCCCGGCCAGAGGCAGGCCGGCGCAGAAACAATTAATTTTTACTGTTATATAATAACTTCAGTTAGATTCAGCGTGATTCATTTTTAAATGGTCCGGTGAAGCGCTCAGAGGGATCCAAGGTGCCCTTGGTGGTGTCATCATCCCCCCCCGCCTGTGGTTTCGGTCGTTTGGTCGATGAGCGGACGGTAGTGACTCATCTCCCCTCCCTGTCCCGTGACGCTCGTGAGGGTCAGACCGTGAGCCCTGAGAGAGCAGAGGTGAGGGGGTTTGGGGGGGTTTGGGGGAGAGCGGAGTTAGTCCTGGATCACCGTCATTAGCAGGGGACATGGTGCTAATGGGCTTTGGTCAGATCTGAAGAGGTACAAGTTTAAGGATTTATTTTTGTTCCACTTTTCTTTTATAAAAATTTTTTTTTAAAAATGTTTCAGATTTTTTTCCTTTTTTTTAATTTTTTTTTTAGTTTTAGTAGCCAATTACACCCCCTTTCAATTCACCCCTCTCCCCCGCCGCAAGCCAGTTTTTCCCGTACAGGGACACCTTTCACGATTCTCGGCGAGTTCAAGCCAGCCCACCCTCCCCTCCTCCCCCTGGGGCGGTCAGCCAATCGCCGGCCCTGATCGGGGCTCCTTGCCAGAGCCGGGCTGGCACAGCCAGGTTTCAAACCACGGCTGCAGTGGGCAGCTTGCATTCAGGGGTGAACGCTAGACCGTTACCCAAGAGGCCTCCATGCACTTCTCTATAGCCATTATGGTATTTTGTTTACAAAAAAACAAAAAAAACACTAACCTTTTCTTTCACAGTGTTACAGGTATGATACGCAGACGCCTGCAATGATGTCTATTACTGTATTACTGCACTGATCTTGTGCGCTAACTATGATTGTTCTCACCATGTATTAATGCACATCTTGTAAGTCGCTCTGGATAAGAGCGTCTGCTAAATGCTTAAAATGAAAAATGTAATGAATGTGGAGTTTGCTAGGCTGTGTATTTGCAGGTAGAGGTTCTCAGGGTGGTCAGAGTCTTAATGCTCATGTTCTTTGTGTTCTGGGGATGTTTTAAATAGGGCTGGACGTACCCTCTCTGCTCTGTTGGACTGAGGTGTTGTTTTCCATGGCTAAGTAAACACCTCTATCCTCGGCTTACCTTGTGTGCTGCTGCAGGCTACAGCGTGTGCAATGTACACAGTATCACTAAATAAGCCACTTAAACAACATGCCACCTCTTATCATAATTGGGCAACAAGCCAGGGCAGTGTTATTTCCTTAGCAAACATGTCTGTCTGTGTCTGGAGTGCTGTTCGTCACGGGTGGCTGGGTGGGGGTGGGTGTGTGTGTGTGTGTGTGTGGTGCTGTTGATAACGTTGGGGGTCTCTCTCTCTCTCTCTCTCTCTCTCTGTCTCTCTCTCTCTCTCCCTCTCTCTCCCTCTCTCCCTCTCCCTCTCTCTCTGTCTGTCTCTCCCTCTCTCTCTCTCCCTCTCTCCCTCTCTCCCTCTCTCCCTCTCTGTCTCTCTGTCTCTCTGTCTCTCTCTCTCTCTGTCTCTCTCTCTCTCTGTCTCTCTCTCTCTCTCCCTCTCTCTCTCTCAGGTTGGCAGGGGGTGGAGGACGTGTCGATGGCCAGCCCAGAGGAGGCCCCGCCCCTGTGTGATGACGAGGCGTTGTGGGAGGCGGCCAGGCCGGTGCAGATCGTGCTGGCGGACGAAGACGAGCACAACTTTGAGCTGGACGAGCGGGCGCTGGAGCGCATCCTGCTGCAGGAGCACGTCCGGGACCTGAACGTGGTGGTGGTGTCTGTGGCCGGGGCCTTCCGCAAGGGAAAGAGCTTCCTGCTCGACTTCATGCTGCGCTACATGTACGACCAGGTGAGACGCCCGGGCAGCGCACACACACACACGCACACGCACGCACGCACGTACACACACGCACGACCAGGTGAGACGCCCAGGCGGCCGGCCGTCCGCTCGCTCAATCCAGCCGTCACGCTAAACTCTCATCCATTATTGATTTAAAAAAAAAAAATGTAGGCTGCATTCCTAAAGATGGTGCAGAATATGACAACACATTCTGAAGATTCTAGAGCATCTCACTCAAAACCACAGAGCGGGCTTGCATGAAAATATGATGTGTGTGTGAAAAGGCATGGAGGGAGAGGGAGAGAGAGAGAAAGAAAGAGAAAGAGAGAGGGGGAGAGGGAGAGAGAAAGACACAGAGAGACAGACAGACAGACAAGAGAGAGAGACAGAGAGAGAAGAGGAGGAGGAAAGGGGGAGAGGGAAAGAGAAAGAGAGAGGGGGGCGGATGGCGCAGCGGTCTAACGCACCACGCTTCGGAGTGGTGTGCGCTGCCCGTCAGGGACGCGGATCGAAACCCGCGTCTCTACCAGACCGGCCCTGGTCGTCAGCCCGATCGGAGGCGGCATTTGGCTGTCCGCCTCCGGGGAAGGGGGGAGGGAGAGCCGGCACGAGTCCGTCGAGGAGAAGGTTAAAGGCGAACGTGGAAGACTTCCCGTCTCGGAAGAGGCGGGAACACTCGGCCAGGAATGTGTGTCTTGCTCCCGGAGGACAGGCGACGGACTCGTGAGGGTGGGAAATTGAAGTAAATAGAGGGTTTTTAATTGGCAACCAAATTGGGAGAAAAATGGGAAAAATCCTAAATAATAAATTTGATTTTTTTAAGGAAAGAAAATGGTCTAGCGGTCTTCTCCATTCCGGTTTGATTCCTACAGGAAGCTAACTCATCTGAATCACATTTGGACAACCCCCCCCCCCCCCGATGCCCACTGGCGTAGCGGCCAGGTGTGTACCTGTGTCTCTCTGTCCCGCCCTGTCTGTGAGCAGAGCGGTGTCTGTCCCTCCGGCCTGTCTGTGAGCAGAGCGCTGCTCTTACGCTCCGCCCTGTCTGTGAGCAGAGCGCTGCTCTTACGCTCCGCCCTGTCTGTGAGCAGAGCGCTGCTCTGTCTTACAGCTCCGCCCTGTCTGTGAGCAGAGCGGTGTCTGTCCCTCCGCCCTGTCTGTGAGCAGAGCGGTGTTCTGTCTGTGAGCAGCTCCGCCCTGTCTGTGAGCAGAGCGGTGTCTGTCCCTCCGCCCTGTCTGTGAGCAGAGCGCTGCTCTTACGCTCCGCCCTGTCTGTGAGCAGAGCGGTGCCTGTCTGTGAGCAGAGCGGCCTGTCTGTGAGCAGAGCGGTGTCTGTCCCTCCGCCCTGTCTGTGAGCAGAGCGCTGCTCTTACGCTCCGGTGGCAGATGGCTTGAGCAGGAGACGTGCTTCTGAAGCCTCTAAACCAGCAGGGCAGGGCTGTGACCAAAGACATCCTGGATTAGCATTCAGTCTGAAGCTTCACCTCCGCCTTCTGTCTTCTGTCTCTCTCTCTCTCTCTCTCTCTCTCTCTCTCTCTCTCTCTCTCTCTCTCCTCTCTCTCTCTCTCTCTCTTCTCTCTCTTTCTCTCTCTTCTCTCTCTCTCTCTCTTCCTCTCTTTCTCTCTCTCTCTCTCTCTCTTTCTCTCTCTCTCTCTCTCTTTCTCTCTCTCTCTTTCTCTCTCTCTCTCTCTCTCTCTCTCTCTCTCTCTCTCTCTCCTCTCTCTCTCTCTCTCTCTCTCTCTCTCTCTCTCTCTCTCCCTCCATGCCTTTTCACACACGCATCATATTTTCATGCGAGCCCGCTCTGTGGTTTTGAGTGAGATGCTCTAGAATCTTCAGAATGTGTTGTCATATTCTGCACCATCTTTAGGAATGCAGCCTACATCCCCTCTAAGGAAACCGCTCCATTCAAACATATAAGCCAATAAACACAAAGTCATTCTGAGTGATCACCTTCATCCTGTGGTGAAGCATTTCTCTCCTGATGGGAGTGGTCTCTTCCAGGATGACCATGCCCCCATCCACAGGGCACGAGTGCTCACTGAATGGTTTGATGAGCATGAAAACGATGTAAACCATATGCCATAGCCGTCTCAGTCACCAGATCTCAACCCAACTGAACACTTACGGGAGATTCATGTGCCACACGTGCACATGGCCAATCAACAGCCACAGTGCGCTGATGCTGTTCTGGGGACTCACCCTATTAAGACACTATGTTGGTGTTTCCTTTATTTTGGCAGTTACCTGTAGTGTGGACAAAGTACACAAACCCTTTACTTGAGTAAAAGTGCAGTAAAAGGGTGATGTGTTCGGTGGGCAGCAGCACTTGCAGTGAATCCGTGGAACTAAAAATGGGGAGAAAAATGGGGAATAAAAGCATTTATAATTTTTTTGCCCTCATTCTGCCCTGCAGCCTGCCAGACATGGACGCCGCCATCTTGTGTTCTCTAGCCCTCCTTAACTCCGCCTCCCTCAAAGACCTGGGTTTAACGAAGTATCCCACCTCTGACACCATCTGTGACAGGGCTGGCCTTTGCCCTCATCACAGAAGAGGTTTAAAATACTGAGCTCTGAGCTGGAGAGTGTGCAAACGTAATGCATTTTAAAGGGGGTGGCTCAGATCTTTTTATTTATTATTATTATTATTATTATTTTTTTAGCACAAAATCACGCTATCAATCAAAAACCTGATTTGTGTAGCATAATATTGACAGCTCACCATTGTCCTATTAGAGTAAGAATTTACCTCCAATTCATATCTATTAATAGATGGTCTTTAGACTGTGGCTCTGGCAAGATGTACGAACAGAAATGTTTTATAAAGTTACTAACTGGTTACGCCAAATGCAGCTCTGAACAGCAGACCGTTATTGCGAGCATTTGTAGCACGTTTCCAAGATCCAGTATGGTCATGAGCCTGTAGCACAGGACCAATCACTGATGCGTATTCACATTTTGTGCTAACTAAACACCGGAAGAGATTTGGGTCTTTAAATCCATTCTGCTGATGTGTTTGAGGAAATGTTGGGCGCCATAATTGAATATTTCTTCTTTAGTGAAATTGATAAGGAAAGGGTTATCATTCTTCTGTGTTCCATGTGTTTTGATTGAACATAATGACTGAAAATTCCTTTTTCTCATGAGCCACTCCTCTGAAATGGACATTCACTGCTTGCACTCAGACGTTTGAGAGCAACATTGAAGAACCCTTTTCCCCCAAATCCCCCAAATTGAGTTAAAATCTTTGTGTTCAGTGGCAGTTTTGTTTGATCTTCTTTCATCCATTATTTATTTAATCAAATGATTTGCTTTGTGCTTCACTTTGAAGGAAAAGGCAGGTCATTTTTCAAACTTATTTTTCCTTCTTTTTCTACTCTTTGGTTCTTATAACCTCGCCTAATGGAAGAAATGTGGGGACCTTATTGTTATATGTCTAATTGGTTTTCTATAACGATTGAATGAATTTCTCCCAGGCTCATAGCTGGGGTGCTGCCCACAATGCCCTGGCTTTTGCAATCATGCTGCCTTTTGTTCCCCACAGAAAGGCTTTCGTTTGTGTCGCTTCGAGAGGTTTTTAAACGCCGTTATCTTGGAAATCGACATCCAAAAATGCCATTAAGGCGTGCCAGAAAACCAGAGAGGCATTTAATGTGTGTTCCCCACTGCAGCCTGAGTCCCACACTGTGTTTGTGTGGCGCTGAGACTCCCTGTTAAGGCCTCTGCACGCTCGAAGGACAACAACACGACAGCAACACAACCAGGGCTCTGCAACGTCAACGCAGCCTTTGTGACCCACGCAGAGGGGGTTTCAGAGGGTGTCGCGTACCTAGCACAAAAACCAAACTCGCGACCGCAGCGCAACCGTTCACGTAGATGTTGCGCATCGTTGATTGGTTTGTTAGCGAATGGAGGCGGAGCTGTCATAGTCATAGTTCATAGGTCACAGTTCATTGAGCTAGTAGCTAACGATATAGATAGCTAGCATCATTTGTTCGACACTGTATAAAATGAACCAGCTTCAGGAAAGATTGGCTGGAGAAGTTTGAAGGTACAGGAGTTTCCCTGCTTTCATGAGAACTTTACCGACCTTGTTCAACACATTGACACCTACTAGTGTACAGAAGTGTAAGGACACCATGTTGTATAGGCTGCACATAGCCTTTGCAGAGGTATAAATTGCCGAGTGCTTGCGACATTGTTGCATTGTGCAAACCGCGAAGAAGTCGCACAATTTACGCAGAAGCATGTAGAGGCCTTTACAACCCGCAAAGCCACAAAGTGCTGCAATAGCCAGGCAGCTGATTAAATGGGACGTGACAAACAGATATTCTTCAGAATCAACAAATACTATTAAAAAGGGGGCCAGACGAGGTCAGGGAGAAGGCAGCTGAGAAACCCTCCGTTGGCCAGACGGCCTGATCACACGTTCCCAGGGTCAAGCACCGGCCATTCAGCAATCATTCAGGGTGTGTGTACACAGCGCTGTGTGTGTCTGTGTGTACACAGCGCTGTGTGTGTGTGCTGCAGTGTGTGGACTCACAGCGCTGTGTGTGCCTGCACTGTCAGGTGCTAAGTCACTGTACCTCATGTCAAGGTCATTTGAGTGGAGCGTAGAGCAGGCTGAATGTGACAGGCACCCCCTCCCCTCCCCTCCCCTCCCCCAATACCACTGGATTATCACTCATTTGTATTCATGGGAATTTCCCCCCTACATTAAAAAACCCATCATTCCTGTGTAACGAATATTTAATGATATTTACTACTCTGCCTTGGGACAGGGACAGGAGGCGCACGGATTCACTTTTGATTGCCAAAATAGACGCTCTGAATGGGATAGAGGAATAAATCAATTCTTTGTGGGATTGATCATTTTTATCCCGGGCAGTGAATGGTGATCATCGCAGCGTTTTCGTTGTCGCGCGTCTGAGAGTGGCATCCGTGTGGCGATGCGTATCGGACCTGCGCAGGTGATCGTTTCCAGAACCTTCTCCTTCCCTCACGATTCACTCAGTCAAATGTGACTCGTGATGTGCGTTGCCACAGTGTCGGAACAGTGGCTCTGCAGTGCCCCCCAGTGGCGCAGTGGAGTAGCACATATTCAGTCAGTCAGTCCTTGTTTTTACATTTACATTACATTAACCTTTTTTTTTTTTTTTTTAAAAAAATATACAAGATATATACATTTATTTATATATACATATGCCTGGTTCCCTGGTTCCCTGGTTCCCTGGTTCCCTGGTTCCCTGGTTGCCTGGTTCCCTGTCCTCACCTGTCCTCTCTCTGACCCCTCAGACGCCGGGCGTGTGGCTGGGGGGCGATGACGACCCTCTGACCGGCTTCACCTGGAGGGGGGGCTGTGAGCGGGAGACCACCGGCATACAAGCCTGGAGCGAGGTGTTCATCGTGGACAAGCCCGACGGCAGCAAGGTGTGCGTGCGCGTGTGTCTAGCGTGTGTCTGTCTGTCTGTCTTTCTGACTCTCCTGTAGTGTGATCTCACCCTTTTGATCTGAGCTGGTCTTTAGCCTTCCCCTCTCTCCCTCTCTCCCTCTCTCCCTCTCTCCCTGTCTCCCTCTCTCCCTCTCTCCTCCAGGTTGCAGTTCTCCTCATCGATACTCAGGGGGCCTTTGATAGTCAGTCAACCATCAAAGACTGTGCGACCGTGTTCGCCCTGAGCACCATGACCAGCTCCGTACAGGTGTGTGTGTGTGTGTGTGTGTGTGTGTGGTGTGTGTGTGTGTGTGTGTGTGTGTGTGTGTGTGTGTGTGTGTGTGTGTGTGTGTGTGTGTGTGTGTGTGTGTGTGTGTGTGTGTGTGTGAGACGCTCGTACAGGTGTGTGTGTGTGTGTGTGTGTGTGTGTGACACGCTCTGTACAGGTGTGTGTGTGTGTGTGCGTGTGTGTGTGTGTGTGTGTGTGTGTGACGCTCATACAGGTGTGTTTGTGTGTGTGTGTGTGTGTGTGTGTGTGTGTGTGTGTGTGTGACGCTCGTACAGGTGTGTGTGTGTGTGTGTGTGTGTGTGAGTGTGTGTGTGTGAGACACGCTCTGTACAGGTGAGTGTGTGTGACCAGCTCCGTACAGGTGTGTGTGTGTGTGTGTGTGGTGTGTGTGTGTGTGACTGAACCACAGTGTGTGCTGAGACAGTGGGTTTGGAGAACACCTGGGAGGTTCATGCAGTAAAAATGATTTCCGTGTCTTTCAGGTATACAACCTGTCTCAGAACATACAGGAGGACGACCTCCAACATCTTCAGGTATGCCTGCAGCGTCTTTACAGCGTAGATTCTATAAGAGTGCTGGGCATCCTGGTCTATAGGGTCTCCCATCAGGGCCCAGAGAGTCTGCTGTTGAGCAGGCTCCATAAGGGTCAAAATGACACTTTGTGAAATGGATACTCGCTTGTCTTGAGATTAGATCATTGTTAACTTCTTTATTGTTTAAATGGTCATAGTTGGTGTGCACTGCCTGTCAGGGACGCGGTCCTAAACCCGTCTCTACCAGACTGGCACTGGTCTTCAGCCCCGATCGGGCGGGGGCGTTTGTCTGTCCGCCCAGAGGGGGGAGGGGAGGGTGAGCGGCTCAGGTCCTCTGTGAAACACGTAAGGGAGTCTCCAGAACGTGGGTGGGGGGCGAATTCTGTCTCAAAGGAAGCAGAGTTCACTGCCCTCGGAGAATTAGCTTGCCTCGTAGAGACGAGCGGCAGACTCGTGTGGGGAGGGCAAATCTAAATAAATAGAGGGTGTGATTGGGCACTAAACTGGGAGAAAACCGGTTGACCCCCCTCTGATGATGATGCTGTGGTTCTGCCTGCAGCTCTTCACTGAGTACGGACGCCTCGCCATGGAGGAGATCTACAGGAAACCCTTTCAGGTGTGTAGCCCCGCCCTGCTCCTTAAACAACCTATCAGAAACCCTTTCAGGTGCGTAGCCACGCCCTGCTCCTTAAACCACCTATCAGAAACCCTTTCATGTGCGTAGCTCCGCCCTGCTCCTTAAACAACCTATCAGAAACCCTTTCAGGTGTGTAGCCCCGCCCTGCTCCTTAAACAACCTATCAGAAACCCTTTCAGGTGCGTAGCCCCACCCTGCTCCTTAAACAACCTATCAGAACCCCTTTCAGGTGCGTAGCCCCACCCCACTCGTTAAATCAGTCAGGGTTCCACGCGTCATGGAAAACCATTAAATTATTCTGTCATGGACATTTCTGATTCCATGTAATGTTATATATTTTTTGTTGCCACCTGCCACGGCTGTTCTCTCTCTCTCTCACACACACACACACACACACACACAGACACACACACAATGAGATGTGTATTTGCACTGGCAACAAAACGTGTTTTTTGCATCAGTCACAAACAAATTGTCATTGAAAACCTTAAATTTGTCATGGAAATGTCGTGAAAAATGGACATTTGATTTGAGTGGGACCCTGACTTCCGTACGAGGTGGCTCTTCATACCCTTCATCTTATTGTTTTAAAAATAAAATAAAAAGGCCAGGATTGGACTGTGGACCGAAGGGGCGTGTCCTAATGAACACCATCAATTTGAATATCATGTATGAACAGATTCAGTGCAGTAATTTTGTTATTATTCTCTCTCTCGCTCCCCCTCTTTCCCGCTCCCCGTCTCTCTCTCTCTCTCCCTCTCCGTCTCTGTCTCTGTCTCTGTCCTCTCTCTCTCTCTCTCTCTCTCTCCCCCCTCTCCCTCTCTCCAAACAGACCCTCATGTTTTTAATACGGGACTGGAGCTACCCCTACGAGCACACGTACGGGCTGGAGGGAGGGAATCACTTCCTGGAGAAGAGGCTGCAGGTACGTTTCCTCAGCCAGCCAGAGGCGCTCAAACCTGGAGCAGCGCCAGGTGTGTGGGGCCTCCCGGGTGCTCTAGCGGTTACAGCGTCCGACGCTGTCCACTGTGACTGGGGTTCCATTCCACCGGCCCCGCCCAGTATCGGCTCTGGCCAGGAGTGCCACTAGGGGGCGGTGATTGGCTGTCCGCCCCAGGGAGGGGGGAGGGAAGCCGATATGAGCTCGCTGCGTATAGGAGTGGCTCTGGAGTTACCGTTGACGGCTTGGCGAGTGCCCAGGATGTGAGCTGGCTGTACGCTGGTGGGAGAGGATGTGAGCTGGCTGCACGCTGGTGGGAGAGGATGTGAGCTGGCTGTACACTGGTGGTAGGGGATGTGAGCTGGCTGTACGCTGGTGGTAGAGGATGTGAGCTGGGCCTGGTGGTAGAGGATGTGAGCTGGCTGCACGCTGAGCTGGTCTCCCTCTCTGCTGCAGGTGAAACAGAACCAACACGAGGAGCTGCAGAACGTGAGGAAGCACATCCACTCCTGCTTCTCCAACATCGGCTGCTTCCTGCTCCCGCACCCGGGCCTGCGCGTCGCCACCAACCCCAACTTCGACGGCAGATTAAAAGGTGTGACCCCTGACCCCTAACCCCTGACCTCTGACCTCTGACCCCTGACCCACCACCTGGTTCCACCGTCGGGTTAAATACGGAGTTCATTTTTCCCAGTAAGGCCCCCTCTGATTTCCATTTGCCACTTGGTGCTTTGCTGATTAAATTCTGAAAATAACAAGTTGGATGTTGTAATACGATCACATCAGTGGCCTATATTCTGACATATGTCTGTCTATATTCAGTTATTATTATTATTATTATTATTATTTATTATTATTAATAATAATCTTTACTTGCCATGTTACACAAGGTAATTGGAATTTGACTTTTTCTGAGAGGTCCGAGCGCAGTTGTCAAGTCAGGAAATGTGCACATTGTCCATGAGCTTTTGTACTGTTGGAAGCAGAGGAAGTCCCAACAGCATGCATGCATGTGTACTCTTCACGGGAATCCCAGAAGCGCAGGGCTCGTATTTCATGAAAATTGCCCTTGGTGCCATATATCACTCATTTTCTACTCGGGAACCGGGAGATATCTCCCGCCCCTAAATATCAATCAAGTGCCGAGTGAAATACAAGCCCTGCCCTTCTGGGATTCCCTGCAAGAGTTAACGCATGCATTACATTTACATTTTGGCGTTTAGCAGACGCTCTTATCTAGAGTGACTTACGAGATGTGCATTAATACGTGATAAGATCAATCATAGTTCGCGCAAGAGATCAGTGCAGTAATACAGCGATAGACATCATTGTTGGCAGCTGCGTACCATACCTGTAACACTGGGAAGGAAAAGTGAGAGATTTTTTGGGGGACATTCATCAACATGGATACATATTACAAAAAGCAGTATTAAACCTGAAAGCAGTGGTGATGACAATTAGTAAAATGTACAGTCAGTGGTAGTGGAATGCAAACACTGGCCAAATCTAAACATGCATAGCACTTAGGTTACACAGGTTTTTACAGGAAGAACCTACAATTCTAGATAAGGGATTGTTCCCCTTAAAGGTTGTACAGATGCTTGCATTAAGCTGTACCCTTGCTGGTAAATCGGAGGTAAGATATTCAAGGTTTTGTAAAAACCCATTGACTTTGACTGTGTAAATTGTGCCACAGATATCGATGACGATTTTAAGAAGGAGCTGGAGAATCTCGTACCCTTGCTGTTATCCCCGGAGAATCTGGTGGAGAAGGAGATCGGCGGATCCAAAGTGACCTGCAGAGACCTGGTGGAGTACTTCAAAGTAAGAGTTCAAGAGATTTTGTAATTTAAAAATATTTCATCTTTTTTGATAACATTTTTTTTTTGTTGCTCTATTGCGGATTGAAACTGTGTTTGTGCAAATCTAGGCCTACATCAAAATATATCAAGGGGAAGAGCTGCCTCACCCGAAGTCCATGTTACAGGTGAGTACTCATTTAAATCAACGTGTTCCTTATTCTGCCTCAAGTGCAAAATGTCTGGGCTGGCGGATAGCGTAGCGGTCTAACGCACCTGTATTTGGCTGGTCCTGTATGAGTGTGAGCTGCCTATCGGGGGAGGTGTTTGGCTGTCTGCTCCTGAGGGAGGGGGGAGGGTGGTCGGCATGAACTCACTGTGAAGCGCGTAAGGGAGTCTCCAGAAAGGGGGTCGGTGAGTTCCGTCTCGAAGGAGGCGGATCATCGCCGGCCTCGGAGAGCAGCTTCCCCGTAGAGACCGGCGGCGAGTTCGTGGGGGAAGGGTTAATCGAAATAAATAGAGGGTATTTGTTTCCAAATTGAGGAGAAAAACTGGGAAAAAAATTAATACAAAAATTATTAAATGTGCAATTATTCATTATTAAGTGCAAAATATCACCGCAGGAACTTCAGTTCAGAATTACTTGTATTATACCTTTGGATGTACGGCAGTATATTAAATTAAAGGCACATAAACTGCAGTTTGTCCTCGGCGGTGAAATGCGATTGTGCTCACGACATGTGATTGTTCTGTTCCGCTGTCGCCCAGGCAACCGCTGAAGCAAACAACCTGGCTGCTGTCGCAGGAGCGAAAGATACTTACAACAAGAGCATGGAGCGGGTGAGTACTCTCACTCTCCCTCTCTCTCTCTCTCTCTCTCTCTCCCCCTCTCTCTCCTCCTTCTCTCTCTCCCCCTCTCTCTCCCCCTCTCTCTCCCCTCTCTCTCCCCCTCTCTCTCTCTCCCCCTCTCTCTCCCCCTCTCTCTCCCCCCTCTCTCTCTCTCCCTCCTCTCTCTCCCTCTCTCTCACTCACTCTCTCCCTCTCTCTCTCACTCACTCACTCTCCCTCTCCCTCTCTCTCCCTCTCCCTCTCTGACTCTCTCTCTCTCACTCCCTCTCTCTCGCTCTCCCTCTCTCTCTCACTCTCTCTCTCTCTCACTCTCTCTCACTGATGGCTTGACTGACTGACTGAATAATTGATTGGCTGGCTGATGGCTAGATAGATAGATAGATGAATTGTCTGATAGAGTGATTGATTGGCTGGCTGATGGATAGATAGATAGATAGATAGATGAATTGTCTGATGGAGTGATTGATTGCTGATTGGTTGGTTGTCAGGTGTGCGGGGGGGACAGGCCCTACATCGCCCCGGCGGATCTGGAGCGCAGTCACGCAGAGTTCCGCCAGCGCTCCGTGCTGCAGTTCCGCGCGGTGAAGAAGATGGGCGGGGCCGAGTTCTGCGGGCGCTACCAGGAGCAGCTGGAGGGAGCGCTGGACGAGGCGTACGCCAACTTCATCAAGCACAACGACGGCAAGAACATCTTCCATGCTGCGCGCACGCCCGCCACGCTGTTCGCCCTGATGTTCGCCGCCTACGTGCTGTCGGGCCTCACCGGCCTGCTCGGCCTGAACTCTGTGGCCGCCGCCTGTAACCTGCTCATGGGCGCCGCCCTGCTGGCGCTCTGCGTCTGGGCCTACGTCAAGTACTCGGGGGAGTTCCGCGACCTGGGGGCCGTCATCGACCAGGTGGCAGACACGCTGTGGGAGCAGGTGGGTGGAGCCGCGTGTGTGTGTGTGAGTGTGTGAGTGTGTGATCAGTCTGTCTGTTTGTCCCTCGTCCCTTCCTTCTCCAGGACGCTGCCCCGGTTGATCTCTTCCCCCCCCTCAGATCAGAGCCTGTCTCTCCACCTCAGCTGATTCTCCGACGACCCCCCCCCCCTCCCTGATCAGCTGTTGCCCTCTCTGTTAACCTGTCTGTGAAGGCTGGGCCAGATCAGAGCAGGGGTGGGCCAGGAGGGCCGGATCAGTTTCTGGATTTCAGGCCAACTTCTGCTCCTAGTTATTTAATTAGCCCCAATCATTTAGCCTACGTGATCTGACATTTTAGCTGCATTTATTGATAAGCCCATGAATGACAGCTGCAGACTGTTCTTGTGTTCCCATATGAAACATGTTACTGTGGTCTAATATACAAGTGAACCAGCATTGGCACATCCAACTAATTAGCTAATTGAGCCACAGGGGTAATTGGTAGAAACACAAACCTGCACACACACACGGCCCTCCAGGAAGTCCAGAAACTGATTTGTTCCTCCTTGCCCATCCCTGCTTTTCTCGGTAACAAGATTTTATTAAAAGAAACTCGCCAGACTCTCCTGTAGTGTGATCTCACCCTTTTGATCTGAGCTGGTCTTTAACCTGCGCTTTCTCCCTCTTTCTCTCCCCATGCTCTCTCTCCCCCCCTCTCCCTCCCTCTCTCTCTCCCCATGCTCTCCCTCTCTCTCCCTGCTCTCTCTCTCCCTCCCCCTCTCTCTCCCTGCTCTCTCCTCTCTCCCCCTCTCCTCTCTCCCCCTCTCCTCTCTCCCCCTCTCCCCCCTCTCCTCTCTCCCCCTCTCCTCCCCCTCTCTCCTCCCCTCTCTCTCCCCCTCTCTCCCCCCTCTCTCTCCCCCTCTCTCTCCCCCCCTCTCTCTCCCCCTCTCTCTCCCCCTCTCTCCCCCTCTCTCTCCCCCCTCTCTCCCCCCTCTCTCCCCCTCTCTCTCCCCCTCTCCCTCCCCCTCTCCCTCCCCCTCCCTCTCCCTCCCCTCCCCCTCCCCCTCCCCTCTCCCTCCCCCTCCCCTCCCCTCCCCCTCTCTCTCTCTCCCCTCTCCCTGTGTTGGTCTCTCCGTGCTCTCCTCTCCTCTCCGTGTCTCTAACTCTGTTTTCTCTCTTCCTACTTCTGCTTACCCAGAGGACTCCCAGAAAGGTGAGCGGAGAATCCCACCCAATCAGCAATCAGCAACCCCACCCAATCAATCAATCAATCCGCCCAATCAGCAGTCAGCTCTCAGCTGCACACTTTTCCCCTTCCATCTTTGTCTTTTTTCTGCTTTGCTGAAGGTGCTGTTCCTCTGCTAACTACCCACAATTCCCTGTTCCAGGTGTTAACCAAACTGTTTGAGCTGGCGCGGAGTCGGGTCACATGGCGGTCCTTCGTACCTGCACGGAGAAAGAGACTGTCCTCAAACAACAATATCAAGAAGAAACAATAGCTGCTGCTGCATTTTGTGCTTTTAGGTTTTATTTTTGTGCAATTATTTTTCCATAATTTAATTCTCTTGAGTAGTACATGGTCCGTGGCCATGCTGGCGTAGGTTTTACACACCGTTGTGTTTACCTG
This sequence comes from Aldrovandia affinis, assembly GCA_029706075.1. NCBI lineage: Eukaryota > Metazoa > Chordata > Actinopteri > Notacanthiformes > Halosauridae > Aldrovandia > Aldrovandia affinis. The sequence goes on along the minus strand of JAINUG010000346.1, from coordinate 186,124 downwards.
GTTTCACGACACGCGTAGAATACAGGTTGGCACTTTCACCTTTCTAAGATTTTAGTTTGTTTCTCTCTCAACCCCCCATCCCGTTTGTGCTGTGAGGGGGGCTGTCCTGGGGGGTGGGGGTGGGGGGGGGGGGCGTTGCTGGCTCGTCAAACAAACATTTTTAGCTTCATTGTCACGTTTTCTCCCACTACATTCTCTGCTGCCGTTGTGTACATCGTTTTCCCTGCGTCTGTGTGTCCAGTCCATCCTGCTGTTCCATCCCCTCCCTCCTCCTGTGATCATGTTCAGTTTGTTCCCTCCTCCTCCTCTCCTCCTCTCCTCCTCCTCTTCTCCTCCCCTCCCCTCCTGTGATCATGTTCAGTTTGTTCCTCTCCTCCCCTCCTCCTCTCCTCTTCCTCCGTTTGGTTCTCATCCTCCCCCCGTCTCCCGTTGTGCCTCCCCAGGTTCTGAAGCCCCTTGGGGATCACTATATGGAGGATAGCGTTAGGCAGAGCGTGGTGAACTCCATCAGAGGAGGTCTGACGCAGCACGCCAAGCTGAAGGCCCAGTGAGCGCGCTCCCCACACAGAGACGCGCTCGGGTCCCGCCCCCTGGACCTGCGTCAAACCAAAGTTTACACCCTGTGTCCTAGCTCCGCCTCTTCAACCAATTCCGCCTCCCCATTGGACGATGCCCCCCTCAAGAGTGTGTCCGAGTTCCATTTCCCACAATCCCTCTGTGATCCCCCCCCCTCTGTCTCTTCTCCCCCTGCAAGTTGTGGAAACGTGTCCATAATCAGGGCTGCTGTATCAGGTTCGTCTCCCCCCTCTCTGTCATGTTTAGTTTAGTTTTTCGCAGAAAGGAAGCGCTGGTTTCGGTTAGTGGTTATTTCAGGGAAACGTACTTCAGTGCTGCGGAGTGAAGACCCAGACCCGGGACCAGCCCGTCTCCAGACACACTGCACCCCCTGTGAATCTCTCCCTCCCCCCCTGGTTCTGCCCGCTCGTCCGGGCGGAAGGCTGGGGTTCGAGGCCGCCCTGTGAAGACCGTGGCGCTCCGCTGTGTTGTGTAGCAGCGTTGGGACCCTGCGTGTCTGTGGAGCGCTCTCAGTAGCAGGGACAGCGGTCTTCGTTAGCGGGAGGGGAGACGCTCTGATCTGTACATTGTCTTGCCTCTGTTTCTTTTTTTTCTTTTATTGTTTTATTTTTAAAACCTAGACTTGCTCGGAGCGTAAACCAAGTGTCTAAACGTGACCTAAATATCGTTTTCCTTCTGTAATATAGCGCTGTCACAAACTACGCCAACGTTTGGACAATTCCATCCACATCACCATTTTGTACAGTTTAGATTTTTTTTCTTTTTTTTTTCTGATCACAACTAGGGCATGTATATGATATAAATATATAAATATCATTTTTTTGGTATACATTTTTGTAGTTTGGGGGGGAAAACAATGGTTCTGTGGTAGGACAAAGTGCAGTTTGTGTACAGGAATGTTTTGTGCTTGGTGTCCCTGTCAGGTTTTTGTTTGCTTTTCTTTTTTGATATATATATATATATTTAATGACCTTGCCTCCCGCCCCCACATCTGGCCAAGCGGAACGTCAGCAGGCCGTCTCGATTCCGTCTGTCCTATGTTGCATTTTAAAAAGTTATTACCTGTAATTTATTTTTCAATACGAGATTAAAACAAAACTACTATATATATATATATATTAAGTGATTTTATCATTGATTTAAGAGCGAGGCAACACAACAGCCCTGACCCGGATGCTTCTTAACCAAACCCAGTCCTTTCCTAATCGGGCATTTCTCCCCTGGAGGTGTTGCAAACGGACCTCGCGCATCGACCATAAAACACCGTAATCCGCGTACTGTTGGGGAAACGAGAGGAGCATCATTCCGTTGTCCGTTTGACCTGTTACGTTTATGTATATAGAGAATATGTATTACTTCATCCCTGTTGATATGAATCCCTGTTTTATAGCGGAGACGCCCGTTTAACGTTGACGTGTACACGACTGTTATCGAACAGTGTGCCCGCCGTATTCAGTGAATACCTTTTGTCACCGATGTCCGTGGGCAATTATCACTTTAACGACCCGCAGTGGAGGTTTTGGGGTAAAACAGGAGGGGGGTTGACATGTGACCAGTCTTTTTTAGGGTGGGGTGGGGTGGGGGGGGGGGGTGTAAATGCTGGACATTGACTCGGCTGTAACTCGTTTATCGTTGAGATGCCGTTGTGTTGTTTTATATCCATGGACGCGGCGGTGTCTTGGAAGGGTTGGCTGTGTTTTTGCGCTCGCCGCTGACCTCAGTCGCATCAATGTGACGATTATGATATTGCTGTGATTTTATTTTTAATTTATTATTTTTGTCTGCCCCCCCCCCCTTGTACACTTTTTAATTTAAGTGATATGAATGTTATCAATAATAAAAGTAATAATGTACATGTCTGCCATGAAATTTTAAGAAATAAAATTGCAGTTATTGCATTTAATTATGAATGTGGTCTCCCATGCACCTGTGCTCTTTGTTGTTACACCAATTACAAACAAATTTCCCTGCAAGGATTAATAATGTATAATCTATCTATCTAATGACATTTAATTGACATATTGACACAGTAATCCAACAACCTTATTCTTTTTTTAATGGCTATTTGGTCTTTGTTTCTGTTTCAACAAGACCAAGACCAGTCTTGGGTCATGAAGACAAATAGTCTTGATTTGGTCAAGCCCAAAAACACAGCCATTGCATGTCTTTGTAATCTAGTGATGTCATACCAAGTGGGCGTGTCAGCAATGTGCAGAATTCATGCTGCTGTGAGGATTCGGCAGGAAGTGACATCATCAGCACGGGACTGCAGGTCTGGGCTCTGGGCGGTTGCTTGGTTACCGCCCTGGATCAAAGCGCTGGCCTGGAACTCACCTGCCTTGCTCCTGTGCCGTTTCACACAGGTGTTACAGGTGATGCGCACGCACACACGTACACGCACACACTCACACACACACACACACACACATACACACACAGCCCCTCTGTCCCGTCCTGTGGAATGGGCAGAGAAAATCTTAAACTAATACGTCACCCTGGTGTTCACATAACGGTATTTGTAGTTCCTGCATGGCACTAGCCTCTCTACTGCCCCCTTGTGTTTACCACCGGCGGCACCATTTAAACATGTACTTTTACTTATTACTGTAGGCTACTTAAGTACATTTTTCAAGTATCTGCTTAAGTATTTCCATTTTTACTTTCACTCGCCTACATTTCTACTGGAGTAATATTTTATCAGGGTATCTGTACTTTTACTCAAGGACTCGTTCCCTCCCTCCTGGCCTCTCCACTGTGTATCTGATGTGTAGTGAGTTTGTACTGGCGCACTATGGCTGCCGTCATGTTCACCCAGGTGGGTGCTGCACATTGGTGCTGGTTGAGGTGAGTTGCTCCTATCATTGTAAGCGCTTTGAGTTCCCTGGAAGAAAAGCGCTATATAGATCCAATATTGTAATAGACGGTCTTTTTGGTGGGGCTCGGGGGCCGGGGGTGTGGCCCCCTCTGCTGCTTGTTCAAGTCCCATGGGAGTAGGGGTGCCAACTGTCCCATATTAGCCGGGACGTCCCGTTTCTGGGCCAAATTTGGCTCCTCCCATATGACAAAATACCAGTCAGACATCAAAATAGAATCCCATCACATTGTAACGGTGTAAATAAGTTCAGTAGTAATGAATGTTAGCGTAGTAGCCACATCGTATGCTAAGTAAGCTTGGGGGCTGCCATTGTTATTGTTGTGTGTTCAGTCTCCCATGATTCCTTGTGTGCCAGTTCCCCATCACCCCTTGCGTCATTGAGTGGATTAGTGTTGTAACCGTGACTGTGTTTGTGCGTCTAAGAAGCGACCCCCGTGAGTTTCTCCTGTTCTTGGTTGTGCCCTGCGTCTATAAGCTTTGTTGTAGTGAAGCTGGTAGCGCGATCATGGAAAAGCGAACTTTCCTGAGTCTTCCTTCAGCAGTCGCCGTTACAACATACAGTATGTGTTGATTTACATCCGTACAACACCACAACCACTTCACCCCCAGGGCCCCGCCTTCTGTCCCGTATTTGGATGAGAGAAAGTTGGCAACCCTACTTGGAGTGAATATTGGGCCTCCTAACGATGCCTTTTGGTGCAGCACCCGATGGGTTCCAGTCTCCGTGAGAATGCCGTGTATTTAAATATAATACACATTAACCGACCAAAAAATAAAATTCATTTAAAACGGGAGCATCAGGCGCAAACGGTAATTTAACACGGACTGGTGACGTGACTCGTTTTGGCATTTCTCCTCTCAATTTATCCGTTCAGTAAATCTGCGCAGTGAGCCACAAGAAAACAGAATACTGAAACGTAAGAATCTGAAGTAAACAAAGATGGGACTTTAATATGGCTGCGTGAAAATGCTTATTAGGACAACCGGAACTGTACGTGAACTCATTACATGACATTACAGGCATTTGTCAGACGCTTTTGTCAGATTATCCAGAGCGACGTACAACAAAGTGTTAACCGTAGTCAAGAACAGTTTAGCTGAAAGCCACCCTAGAGGGAAGTACAGTTCCAGGTGCTAGGAGCAACCACATAGTTAAACTAGGACCCTGTAGGTCAATCTGTAGCCACATCTGTAACTCGTGATTGGTTATTTTGTACATTTGAATCCATTTGATAGAAAATATCTCAAAATGAAATGAGTAACCGGACCTTCAATGCGCTTTTAATTTTTAATCTCCCATTTCCGGCCGTTTGAAGCGCGCGCGCGCTCCAGGCCAGCGATCACTTGAGCTCGCGCCGCGCCGCGACGAATCCACACGATGTGGGACAGAAAGGTGGAACCCCTGAATTGTAACAAGCTGGCAATTGTTCTCAGCTAGACAAATTACATTTTTATTGAGCAATGATTTAAGCCACATTATGTCCGAAATAGCTGTGCATGCCACGAAGAATAAATATCTCACACACAACAGGAATTTTACTCAGTCAGATCAACTAATGCTTTGATTTTCTGTAGATTACATTACATTATTACATTACACTAATGTAGATCTGATTAGATTAGAAAATTGTACAAATCACATTCATGACAGAAAATTATCTTCGACGCGTGTTCATAAAAACATAACATTAAAAATATCTGATTTTTTTAGAAAATTGCTGTAAATCACATTCATGAAGAAATGCGCTTCGATACCAGGGTGTCAAACTCATTCCATCGAGGGCCGAGTGTGTGCAGGTTTCTGTTGTAACCAATGCACTACTCCAGGTGATTTCAATTAGGTCCCTCCCTCGGTTGAAGAAGTGAGCTAATTAGTGAAATCACCTGGAGTAGTGCATTGGTTACAACAAAAACCTGCACACACTCGGCCCTCGATGGAATGAGTTTGACACCAGTGCGCTACACAGCAAATGATTCCTTTAGAACAGGGCTGTTCAATTCCAGGCCTCGAGGTCCGCAGTGTCTGGAGGTATTTGCGCGAACCACGCACTACACCACCTGATTTAAATAATTCGTTTACCTCCTTGGTCCAGGAAGTGAGATAATTAGTGAAATCAGGTGGCGTAGTGTGTAGGTTGGAGCAGATGCCTGCAGACACTGCGACCCTCGAGCCCTGCTTTAAATATCTTTTAAAAACCTTAACCGGCGTACAATTTTAAAAAAAGAATAAATAACATTACAATTCTAATATTGACAATGGACCACCGCCCGCCCAGAAACCTTTAAATGGAATCATGACGTTTAAAAAAAAAAAAGAAATGAAACCCGAACGGTGGGACGCAGTGACGGAGGACCGTCCAGCGCGCAACAGCGACCCCTACAGCATGCTGCATGGTAAGTACAACGGCTTACGCTTAAACCATTGTGAACGATCCGTTCGAAGCCGAAAGAAATGAGGACGCAAGCTTTCAGAGTACGTTTAAAATCGACCATGAAAACGAAAAAAGGTTTACTAAATTAAATGGTTTCCTATTAAATGGTAACTAATTAACACCACAAGAATTTCAATCAAGTGTCAAGAATAATAAATTCAGGCTACCTAATAACAAGTATTAACTCCAGTCTATAGGCTACTCGGGGTGTAACGGGACACAAGAATCACAGTTCGGTACGTACCTCGCTTTTGAAGTCACGTGGGGGGGAAGAAATGCAAAACATAAAATTGCTTTTCATTTATTGTGAACTTTGTAAACAGTGGCTAATTGGCCATAATTTACTGAGCAAAGTAAGGCACATTTTGTTATTAAAACATTAAAAATATAAATGTTTTACTACTGCAACAGCACACAAAAAAAGTTCTGCACGGTTCGGTATGAATACGTGAACCGTTACATCCCCAGTGCATACATTATTAATATATTCATACATTATTCATATATTCATATATGGCCAAGAATTCAGTCTCCTGATTGCTATGCCCACTTTCTAGCTCAAAGTATTTTCTTTTTCTGCCTTGCTTGGCCTATGCACGGATGACAGAAGTTTTGCATTTGACATTAAAGGCAGCATTCTCTTAAGTACTGCATGGAAATATTACAATATAAAAGTGGTTCTGTGTGGCTCAGTAGGTAGAGCGTAGTTCTGTGTGGTTCAGTTGGTAGAGCGTGGTTCTGTGTGGCTCAGTAGGTAGAGCGTGGTTCTGTGTGGTTCAGTTGGTAGAGCGTGGTTCTGTGTGGCTCAGTAGGTAGAGCGTGGTTCTGTGTGGCTCAGTAGGTAGAGCGTGGTTCTGTGTGGCTCAGTAGGTAGAGTGTGGCGCTGACAATGCCAAGGTTGTGGGTTTGATTCCCACTGGGACCACATATACTGAAAAATGTATGCATTGACTACTGTTAGTTGCTTTGGATAAAAGCGTCTGCTAAATGGCATATATTATATCAATCAACCTATTTATACTGTGCTGGGTGAACATTGATATATTTAACTGATTTTCATACTGCCAGGTTTGACTCATTAACATTGATATATTGAACATGATTTTTGATACTCTGATGTGTTTCTCATTAAGTCCTGGCACAGTGGTGTGTGTGTGTGCGTGTGTGTGTGTGTGTGTGTGTGTGTGTGTGTGTGTGTGCGTGTGTGTGTGTGTGTGTGTGTGTGTGAGTGAGTGTGTGATGGCTGAGGTTGGAGAATGGAGAGATCCCATGAGGAATTTCCAGCAGGGGTCACCAGAGTTAATTTGAGAGTTCCAGTTCTAATTCTCAGTGTTCCATTCTGGAACTCTCCAGCCCTTTGATGATGTCATCAGCAGCCCTTTGTGACGTCATCAGTTACAATCAACCGGAATGTTACGGCGTGTTCTGGAATAAACACACGAGACAGTTAACCCTTCACTGATGACGTCTTTCACTGGGAGTTCGATGCTGACATCACCTGGGTTACCTTTGGGTCAGGAAACATCAGCAAATCATCACCCCCAAATGCAAACAATCACCAATCACCCCTCTTTAAAACAATCACCCCTCTTTAAAACAATCACCCCTCTTTTCACCCCTAAAACACAATCACCCCTCTATAACACAATCACCCCTCTTTAACACAATCACCCCTCTTTAACACAATCACCCCTCTTTAAAACAATCACCCCTCTTTAAAAGCCACTGAGGTCTGCTCTCAGCCACGCCGGACATAATTACAGGCAACAAGGCCTGTCCAGTGTTTGTGTGCATGGCCCAATGCATGCTGGGATGTTATGTGCTTAATCATGGCTGAGCCACACCTGTGTGGAAGCCTCTGCTTTGCGTACACCTGCTGTTCCTCATCTGCCCGCTTGTTTCCGTTGTGTTCGCTACACAGTCAACTCCAACACTATTCTCACCCGTGATAAAGATCATTGCCTGTGCTGCTTATTTTATACGGCCTTTATGCGACAGCAGCACATTCATGTTTTATTTATAGCGCCACTAGGTGGCGGTAGAGTTCTGTAAATTAATGTTCATCAAAAATCAACTGACCTGCAAAGATAAAAATATATATTTTAATGTTATTTATGTTTTCTTTTAAAGGTTGTAATTGGTCAGATTTGCATCATATCGGAGTGTGTTTCTATTCGTCATATTTCCCTGCAGTCCCAGCTCATGTCTATACTGTCCTCTCTTGCATGCAATTGAACTTTCATAAAATGATCAAATCGCTCTCTGAAGGTGGGCGTGCCTGCGATTGATACCTGGTGGATTTAGCGCCGTGCGCACGCGCAAATCCGTTCTCTTTATATTCCACTCGGGGGCTCGCTCAGGAGTGGCGTGGGAGGGGATGAAGGCGAGTTTAAACTGCGTTGTTTTTACTGTGAATGAGACGCTGTGATCGGAGCAGGAGTGTGAAGGTGGGTCGGTCGTATTGTTGAGGGTAACGCTCTTGAGCGTTTGAGTTAAATTCTCAAACTGCACTTTTCCTTTTACTGACAAACCGGTTCTTCCGGATGGCGAAACAAGGAGTTGTGATCAGAGTGGAATTTGGATTAGCTTTATTTTTTCCCAATTTGGTGGCCAATTGTACCCTCTTTGTCCATCTCCCGCCAGGCAACCCTGTGGACAAAGAACTAAGACTCGCTCACGCCGGCCACCGTAACTGACACACAGAGTCGCGTTTCACAACCTTTTTACATTCTGCTGCAACTCACAAAAACGACCACAAGGGGGAGCCTTCGAGCTTAGTTCTGTGGCCACATTCAATTAAACCACTTTGTGTGTGTGTGTGTGTGCGCCTGTTTGAGTGGGCATGGAGGTAGGTGTGTGTGATCTGACAAAATGACATCTCAATGAGCAAAACTGGCAAACCAAATACTTTATTTACAAAAGTAAACTGACATCAATTGTAGGCAATTATATAGAGAACGGGTGACCCACAGACAGGAATATGGCGGCGGCTCTTAATATAATCATAAAAACACAAGCTCAATGAAACAGGAATTCCTACGGAAAATGTCCAATATGAAACAAAAAAAATGGGTGTCCAAAATGAAGTTTTAGTTTCTTGCGTTTCTCCCTTAGATCAAGTCAGCAACTGAAAGAGAGAAGTTTACAACCAAATTCAGTATTTAAATACAGCTCACACATACAGCATGTTTACAGTCTCCACCACGTAACCCAAATGAATGAGTGAAATTCACACGACGCGCAATGCTCACCGTTCATCGGCATCTCATCGATCTGCGTGGAGTAGTACTGCTCGATGTCCCGGAGGATACGGATGTCATCATTCTTCACGAAGTTGATGGCCACACCCTTGCGCCCGTAGCGACCTGATCGGCCAATCCTGCAAGGGTACGAGGACGTTTCACACAATCAATTAAATACGTCACAACTGAGACCACCTTTAGTCACTCCTAACTACAATCTTTTTATTTATATTTTTTTCCAAAGATGGTTTCTATTTTTCCCCATTTTCCCCCCAATTTAGTAGCCAACTACACCCTCTCTCTTTTCATGCCAATCCCCTCCTCATATTGTGAGTTTGCTGCCGTAGCCCTGAGACCGGCAGTGACCAAGGCAAAGTACCGCCTCCTCTGAGCCGGCACTCACCAAGCCGTCGACTGTAACTCTGGTACACAGAGCCACTCCTATACGCAGCGATCTCATATCGGCTTCCCTCCCCCCTCCCTGGGGTGGACAATTGGTTTCAGTGCTATGGCAGGGAACTCACAATACGAGGGGGAGGATTGATATGAAAAGAGAGGGTCTAATTGCTTACTAAATTGGGAGACAAATGTGATAAAATCAGAAACATATATATTTTTATTTTTTATTTTAAATATCCTATTTGTTCTTCGTTCACAGCGCAAGCACAGCCTTCAAAACGTTTCCCTTCAAAGCAGTCACCCCCCTCCCACAGGTGGGACCCCGTACCTGTGGATGTAGAGCTCTCTGTTGTTGGGCAGGTCATAGTTGATGATCAGGGACACCTGGGGAACGTCCAGACCCCTGGCCCACACGTCTGTGGAGATCAGCACCCGGCTGCAGCCAAACAACACAGCCGTTAGTCACCGCCACAGCCAAACAACCTAACAGCGCGTCCTAACACAACGACCTAACACCGATCCTAACACACGATCCAAACACAATGATCAACAATGAAGCGTACAGCGCAGGCCACGCCAGCGCTGTTTATTTAACTTCATTTCCACGAGTGCGTTAACATTTCCACTCTGACTCTCTCGATTAACTGAGCTGGCTAACTAGCAAACTAACTAATTAACAAACTAGCTAGCATTAGTAGTGAACGAATAGTTAAACTAGCTAGCTTTAGTAACACGTACGTTAGTAGTTATCAAATATCATCAAAACCCATTGAAATAAAATGACAGGAATGTTTTGTCTAGCGCACTGCTGGGTGATGAGTGACAGGTGTGTGAGAGCGTTACCTGGCCCCAGGTGAGTGACAGGTGTGTAAGAGCGTTACCTGGCCCCGGGTGAGTGACAGGTGTGTAAGAGCGTTACCTGGCCCCGGAGCGGAACTCCTTCATGATGGACTCCCTCTCCTTCTGCGGCATGTCTCCGTGCATCGACGACACCGTGAAGTTCGCCTCCCGCATCTTCTCCGTCAGCCAATCGACCTGCAGGGACAGCTCAGGTCAGCTCACACTCACGCGCAGGCTTACTGTTATCAGCACGCTTTTGTGACTGTCATAATCGGACATAACTCAATCATAACTCCTCTGAATGTGTGACTGCTTTGAGTTTGGTCTCGACTATTATCATTTCATTACAGGCATCATACTGATTATTATTAATCTGGGTTTACATACAATCCATTTATACATGAATGTATACAGCTGGATATTTACTGAAGCAATCCTGAAGACTGGGTACAACGGCAGTGACCTGGGATCGAACCTGCAACCTGACCCCTGTTCCTTAACCATTATGCTAACACTGCTTTATTATAATTTCATCAACATCATACCGATTATTAGTATTAATTTGGGTGTTGCAGCCTGATGACTGAGATTGACCTCTGACCTTTCGCTTGGTGTTGCAGAAGATGACGGCCTGTGTGATGGTGAGCGTGTCGTAGAGGTCACACAGCGTGTCGAACTTCCACTCCTCCCTCTCCACCGCCACGAAGAACTGCTTAATCCCCTCCAGCGTCAACTCATCACTGCAGACACACACACACACACACACACACACAAACACACACGTGTTACATGCTGTAAAAACACAGCAAAAATCCCATTCCCCAGTGAGACTAATTTGCATCACAGATGGATTATCCAATCAGACGAGGCAGGGCGGGGCTTACCGCTTGACCAGGATGCGGATTGGGTCGGTCATGAACTTGTTGGTCATCTCCAGGATCTCGTGGGGCAGGGTGGCGCTGATCAGACACACCTGCGTGGCGGGGGGCAGGTACCTGTACACGTCGTAGATCTGCTCCTTAAAGCCTGCGAGGCGAGAGGCAGACGTCTCACACGAGAGGACAGAGGCGTTCGTTTTTTCCATTTCATCCCATTTTCTCCCAATTTAGTAGCCAGTTACACCCTCTCTTTTCATGTCAATCCCCCCTCGTATTGTGAGTTCGCTGCTGTAGCCCTGAGACCGTTAGTGGCAAAGGTGATGTACCGCCTCCTCCGAGCCGGAACTCACCAAGCCATCGACTGTAACTCCTGTACACAGAGCCACTCCTATACGCAGTGAGCTCATATCAGCTTCCTTCCCCCCTCCCTGGGGCGGACAGCCAATCACCGCCCCCTAGTGGCACTCCCGGTCAGAGCAGACTCTGGGAATCGAACCCCGGTCAGAGTGGCCAGCGTCGGACGTTGTAACCACCAGGGAGGCCCCAGGACAGAGGCGGTTTTAATCCCATAATAATCCCAAGAGGGCCGAGACACACTCTGGTTCTGGAGGCCGTACCCTTGTTGAGCATCTCGTCCGCCTCGTCCAGCACCAGCATCTTGATGGCGCGAGTCCTGAGGCTCCTCCTGCGGATCATGTCTGTGGGGAATCGACCAATCACGTTTCACAACCGCCACTTGCAACCAATCACGTTTCACAATGGTCACTTGCAACCAATCACATTTCACAATGGTCACTGTGCAACCAATCACATTTCACATTCGTCACTGTGCAACCAATCACGTTTCACAATGGTCACTCACAACCAATCACATTTCACAATGGTCACTCACAACCAATCACGTTTCACAATTGTCACTCACAACCAATCAAGTCTCACAATCATGACTTGAAATGATCACAAAACGCTTAATAAATGAAAGCATTATTATTAAAACCCCCCTCAGACCGTGTGGGTATCTCACAGGGCCTCTCAGTGGCATGTTAAAGACGAGACGTGTGGGACTCTCACAGGGCCTCTCAGTGGCATGTTAAGGATGAGACGTGTGGGTATCTCACAGGGCCTCTCAGTGGCATGTTAAAGACGTGTGGGTATCTCACAGGGCCTCTCAGTGGCATGTTAAAGACGAGACGTGTGGGACTCTCACAGGGCCTCTCAGTGGCATGTTAAAGACGTGTGGGTATCTCACAGGGCCTCTCAGTGGCATGTTAAGGATGAGATGTGTTGGTATCTCACAGGGCCTCTCAGTGGCATGTTAAAGACGTGTGGGTATCTCACAGGGCCTCTCAGTGGCATGTTAAAGACGAGACGTGTGGGTATCTCACAGGGCCTCTCAGTGGCATGTTAAAGACGTGTGGGTATCTCACAGGGCCTCTCAGTTGCATGTTAAGGACGTGTGGGACTCTCACAGGGCCTCTCAGTGGAATGTTAAAGACGAGACGTGTGGGACTCTCACAGGGCCTCTCAGTGGCATGTTAAAGACGTGTGGGTATCTCACAGGGCCTCTCAGTGGCATGTTAAAGACGTGTGGGTATCTCACAGGGCCTCTCAGTGGCATGTTAAGGACGTGTGGGACTCTCACAGGGCCTCTCAGTGGAATGTTAAAGACGAGACGTGTTGGTATCTCACAGGGCCTCTCAGTGGCATGTTAAAGACGAGACGTGTGGGTATCTCACAGGGCCTCTCAGTGGCATGTTAAAGACGTGTGGGTATCTCACAGGGCCTCTCAGTGGCATGTTAAAGACGTGTGGGACTCTCACCGAAGACGCGCCCGGGGGTGCCGGCCACCACGTGCTGCCCGTAGTCCAGTTTCCGGATGTCCTCGCCCACGTTGGTCCCTCCGATGCAGGCGTGGCACTGCACGTTCATGTAGTCTCCCAGGGCCAGCAGCACCTGCAGGGACAAACCAGGCGTTAGCATGGAAACCAGGCGTTAGCACGCCCAATCAGGGAAACCAGGCATTAGCATGCCCACACTGAACACAGGGAAACCAGGCGTTAGCATGTCCAATCAGCCAGGCACACACTGAACACAGGCAGGAAACCAGGCGTTAGCATGTCCAATCAGGGAAACCAGGCGTTGGCAGGGAAACCAGGCGTTGGCATGCCCAATCAGGGAAACTGCATGTTAGCATGCCCACACTGAATTCTGGCCACTCTTTAAATGCAACAAAAAGTAAGAGAACAGCTGGTACAAGGTTGCAATCATTGCTGTTTTAAAAACGTAATACATTTTGGTATGAACCAGGTCAGAGGTTCCCACAAGACCCACAGAGCATCAGCAATATTGTGTGTGTGTGTGCGTGTGTGTGTGTGTGCATCTGTGTGTGTGTGTGAGCATGTGTGTGTGTGTGTGCATGTGTATTTACTATATCTTAGTACCCTGTGCCAAATGCATGTGCAGCTATAGAGGTTTTGGCTGTTTTTCACTGTTTGCAGTTTTAAAGAGAACTGGAAGAAGAGATGAATCGTACCTTCTGGATCTGCCCGGCCAACTCTCTGGTGGGGGCCAGAATGAGCGCTTGTGTTTCCCGGACCTGGGAGGACAAACCACCAGAGTTAAAACCATTCAATCCAAGGTTCAGTGACGTTTCTGCTCCCGAAACCCTGAATCGCACCCTGTTTACATGCAAGGAGTTTACAACGCCGACAGGTACACTACATATTAAATTAACAAGGACGTCATAGGAGGACATTCAAATACATTCATCTACAGTTTCTACAATGCTGCTACAACATACAACAAAATGCAGTACTTCACTTACGTACGTTGTCTGTTCACCAGGAATAGTGTTTAGAATTGCTGGTCGTCAAAGGCATTCAAAACATACTTTAGCTATGAAACAAACAATCTGACAGATACCTGGATATCCAAGCACTGGAGCACTGAGACGCAGAACGTGGCGGTCTTCCCTGTGCCGGACTGTGACCTAGAGTGAAACGAGAGGCGACGCATTCATCAAATACCCTCCGACACGGAAAACGCAATTCACAATACAGGTCGTGATACTTTAATAACTCTGAGCAATACTTACTGGGCAATTACGTCTCGGCCTTTGATAATCTGCTTAATAGCTCTCTGTTGAATAGCAGACGGTTTCTCAAAACCTGTGAAAGAAAACAGTTGTTTAAGGTTAGCAAGTCAAATGTCCAGTTACAATTTAAATTATTTGCTCGACTAACGTTACTACATCTTGCTAGTCTTTTAACTGGCTAGCTAGGTATTTTAGCTACCCTGCATGCATAATACAATCAAATTGTAGCGAATACAATCACATCGTGGATAATTCATATTTTAATTGATTAGCAAGCGTAGTGACCAAGCAAGATCAGCTGAAACCCGATTACAAATCAGTGTGTTTAGCGATATAAAGCCATCTTTAGCGAGGCGGAACTCGTTCAACTAACTTGACCGGAAGTTCAATTACAGTAAGTACTTCATCAACTAACGTTAGGAACTGCAGTTAACGTTCGCAAACTCCACTCAACTTTAGCCGGTGTTATTGTTAGCGAAGGTAAGATTTGATTTGTTCGATCAGAATGGATTGCGGCACATATATCAGGAACCAGCTAACCAAGTGTGACTACTACTGCGCTTGCAAACATTTCACAGCCAGCTTGTTAGCGCTAGCTAGCTACGTAGCTCATTTACTTGCTAAGCCAACAAATCACTCCATGAAGTGTTAGATCGTAATATATTATCCACGAAGGCAAGCTGTGCCCTGTTATAAATGTAGTTATCTCGCAGTAACGATACAAACTGGGACGGGATGCTAGCTGCCGTTAGCAGGCCCGTCGCCTCCGCCAAAGCCTCGGCCTCACCGTAGGCGTAGATCCCGCGGAGGAGGTCTTCTCGTAGGCCCATCGTGTCAAAGGTAGGGGTAACATCGACCTCCTCGCTCGTCTCAAACTCAATCTTGGTCATGTCCTCTTCCTTCATGAGACGCTTTCTCACCGGCACCGGAGCTGCTGCCATGACTATAGTTCAGTATAAAAAAGAAAAGCTGAAGAAACGGGGTGAAGCCGAATTTGAACCGCGGCACTTAGCGGGCAACACCAACAAGAGAAAATGGAAACGCGTGTGTCGCTCGTCTGATGACGTTGTAAACAAGGGACGAGATGGCTGCCGTGACGTAGGTCTGAGTTTGACGTAGGGGTCGTGTTACGTGCATTAAAAACCTACCTGCGTTTTTGCAGGTAGACCAGCCAAAGGCCGTTCGATTTGGAACAGTGATGTTGTACAATAGTTAAGCGCAGTATATAGTATAGTTAAGTCAGTTATAGGCAGTTTAAATATTGGCTTTGTTTTTAGTGATGCAATTTAAATCTTATTAACGCTGTATATTGCTTGCGAAATGTATAAATGTAACATTTAGGCTAACTGTTCTAGTTCATTTAAGGGCTGCTAGGACATAGGACTCCAATAATGTTTGTGGTACTGAGGAAGGTATTTGGGAGGCCAGGATTATGTACACCTCTTGAGTTAACTTTTTTAAATCTACGAAAGTCGAGTCATTTAGACTGGGAAATCAACCTAGGATTTTAGAACGACGGAGGTTGGAACACAGATGGAATTTCAGCTTTGTTCTTCATTTCCAATTTTGTCATGTTTTTGTATTTATCGATAATAAACCATTTACAATGAGAAAAAATCCTTATTTTATTTGCTGAACAACTAGAGCAGGGGTGCCCAAACCTTTGGGCTTGGAGGGCCAATTTGAAATTCAGCAGTGAGCCGCGGGCCAAAATAAACAGTAGCCTGCATATACTCAATTATAATATGAAAATTATAGTTTTTTCTATAGATTGTGTGTGTTCTTTGTTTTGTTAGTTTGACAAATAAACAAGTGCCCCCTTAAAAAATATACAACTTTATTATCCAATGTTTTCAGTAAACTAAATTAAAATGTTATTGACAAACAACAATGTTACCACAGTTACAAGTGCTTAAACTAAATTAAAATGTTATTGCACACAAATGAGACAATGGTCCCTAAAATATTTTTAATAAACTTATTTTCTTTTTGTATTACGGCAGCTTACCCTAACCAGCTACCAGTAGTATAAATAAAGAAATGAGACAGCCTACCAGTCAATTATTGGCATGCAGCAGTTTGTCAGCATCTGGCTGCAGCTGATTCACTGACAAGCGAAGCACATCCAACAAGTGGGGGTCAATCAGTCGCTCCCTGAGCCTGCTTCTATTCAAATTCATGATGCGAAAAGTCTGCTCACACATGTATGTGCTTCCGAAGAGCGAGAGCATCTTCTGTGTTCCGATCGCCGGGTATTTCTCCGATGACGCAAATTTGTAGAACTCGTTCAACGGGACTTTGTCAAAGTTCTGCTTCAGCCAGGAGTCAGACTGGAATTCGATTAACTGCATTTGTAACTCCTCTGGAACCGTGTCTGCTTCAACTGAGAAAGGCTGCGCGAATAAAGTGATGGCATCTTCGCTGGGATGACAGTCTTTGAAACGGCGGCGGAACTCCTCGGGGAGGTCTGTGATTATTTGGGCATATTCGGCCCCTTTCTCAGCAGCAGTGCTCTGTGTGCGGTCGACCTCTTTCAGGTTTGGGAAATGCGCGAGGTTTCCTGCAGGCCGAACAGAATAAAAATCACTCAACTATTTTGCGACATGAATAATAAAGAGCCCACAATAAAAACGTCACCATTCAACAAATGTACATGCATAAAAACGTCAATTTGTGACATTCTTAAAATGCGGTAATACGTTGCATGTCGACATATTCATATAAACGTCCATTTTCACATTTTTGAAACGTCAACATAATGACGTAGCCTATTTCTGCATGGAATGTCAAATGGTGACGTTTTTATTGTGAGATCGGGTTGATAATAAAACACCCCGAACCTGATAAATAAAATATTTCACTTCCAATTCCACACAGGCCAGAGGTGGAAACCCGTCTTTAGAAAGTAGATGTAGCCTACTAACCAGGCTTAGTGCATGGGTGGAGCAAATACATGGTTAGCAGGCCTACTTCTACTTTCTGAAGCCGGGGTTTCCATCTCTGCCCGTATCCCCAACACATAACAGCAGCATAGCGTTAAATTAAAAGCAGTTGCACTTACCAGTGGACAAGTGGCGCTGAAACCGTTGAAGTTTGAAGTCGAATGCTCTGATGCTATCGGCCACTTGGTTGATCAAATTATCCTTTCCCTAAAACTGTAGATTCAGCAAGGCTGTAATATCCACAAGGAACGCAAGGTCTGAAAGCCATTTCTCGTCTGAAAACATCTGTCTTCACTTATTCCCTGAGAGAATACAGCCATCATGGGGGAAAGAAAAGCCCATTTTATTTACATTAAACTATTAAAGTACAACATTTAATACACTGGAGTAGATCATGGAAGTTTATTTCAATTTAAAATTAAAAACTAAAAAACCCAAATTAAGACAGTAGAACATATACAAACTGATATACAACATATATCTTTGGATGCCTTTAACATGTACACACTCGCAAACACACAAAAACACACACGACCCATGTCCAAGGACAAACGTGCTTTATTTGTAAATTTATTTTATTTAACTTTTATTAATTCAGAAGCCATGTGATTACAACAACAACATATACAGATTAAAATGGGAACAGACAGAAGACACATACAAAGTAAAATGTAGAGTAAAAATTAAGAGTCTAAAAGTAAGATTATTTACAAAACACAGAAGAGATAAACAAACAAGAACAAATAACGGCATCATTAACAGCTGGAACACTTTTTTCATCAACACGCTTGATTCAGTCTCTACCCTGTGTGAGTTCGCTGGTGTTTCTTTAGGTGACCTGACTGACTGAAACTCTTCCCACACTGTGCACAGTGGTACGGCCTCTCCCCTGTGTGAGTTCGCTGGTGTTTCTTTAGGTGAGATGACTGACTGAAACTCTTCCCACACTGTGCACAGTGGTACGGCCTCTCCCTGTGTGAGTTCGCTGGTGAGTTCGCTTAAGAGTTCCATCTCTACTGAAACTCTTCCCACACTGTGCACAGTGGTACGGCCTCTCCCCTGTGTGAGTTCGCTGGTGACTCTTTAGGTCACCTGAGTAACTGAAACTCTTCCCACACTGTGCACAGTGGTACGGCCTCTCCCCTGTGTGAGTTCGCTGGTGACTCTTTAGGTGAGATGAGTGACTGAAACTCTTCCCACACTGTGCACAGTGGTACGGCCTCTCCCCTGTGTGAGTCCGCTGGTGACTCTTTAGGTGAGATGACTGACTGAAACTCTTCCCACACTGTGCACAGTGGTACGGCCTCTCCCCTGTGTGAGTTCGCTGGTGTCGTTTAAGAGTTCCATCTGTACTGAAACTCTTCCCACACTGGGGGAGCTGCACTGTATTGGGGAGAATATGAGGGGAGCTGCTGGAAGGCTGGAGTGTCTGTGACGTGGCTGATCCAGCTCTGAGCAGTCTCACATATTCGTCAGGGTGAGATCTCTTGATGTGCTTGTGCAGGTAAACCTCTGCTGTGTAGGAAAGCGGACACTCAGTACAGTAGAAGAACTGAGATGGCACACTCACAGCCCCTGGTGGAGGAAAGAGAGAATGATGTCAGAGAGAGAGAACCAGAGATCAGGACAGAGAAACGGACCCAGTCTTTTTTGACATTTGGTTTGTTTTGAGCACCTTAGATTTTTCCAGCTCAACATGAACATACTTAAAACAAATAAAATAAAATAATTACTGTAATCATTCAAAATGTAGCACTTCCCATGCACCAGGTCCTACACATTTCAATGCACAGCAATTATGAATTTGAATGAAAGCAGGCGGTAAACAGGGTGAAGTTCTATTCAGTCTGATTCTTCTCAGTGGATGTGTGGCTCAGTAGGTAGAGCGTGGTTCTGTGTGTCTCAGTAGGTAGAGCGTGGTTCTGTGTGGCTCAGTAGGTAGAGCATGGTTCTGTGTGTCTCAGTAGGTAGAGCATGGTGCTGACAGCGCTTAGGTTATGGGTGAGACATGTACTGAAAAATGTATGCATTCATTACTGTAAGTCGCTTTGGACAAAAGCATCTGCTAAATGGCATATATTATTATTACTGAAGCAATATGGATGCCAGAGGCTTTGTCCTGTAAATTCGGACAATTTACAAAAAGACAGGATGCTACTTCACAAAATAGAACATAGAATTGACGACTGAAGTGAAAAACTGTCCTTCTGACGGCTCTTGGCAGTTTGAGGATGGCAGGGACAGGCAGAGTAATGAACCTTTGAAAAGGGCATGCTGCCAGCGTTAAGGGTTAACCAGTAGAGACACATGCAGGCACCTTTAGCAGAGCACTTGTTGCTCCACAGGTAGTCGAAGGTGATGCCCAGGTCTTTGGCGTACTCCTCTCCGTACCACACCAGCAGCTCGCGGCCTGGGAGAATGGGCTTAAAGCAGCGATACAGAATGGAGCCTCTGTACTGGAACGCCACAAGGTTCTGCTCCTCCTCATTACGTGCACAGTTCACATACCTGAGAGAGAGAGAGAGAGAGAAAAAAAGAGCCTTTATTCAAAAGTGTACAAGCACAATTTGCCTTGATCAGGGTGTAGTTTGTAATGAAGCGATGTGGAGCGAGAACCTGTGTCATATCAGGATTATGGGCACGGCTTGGAGGTGCTGTTAGGCATGACGCGAAGCAGAGCCCACTTTCAGGATCTGGACACTGAACAGAGGCGGCTGAATAAGATTTTATTATGATTGACAGCTTACAATGTTTCATATCTGGGATGTTAATGTTAGTGGAAGGTGCAATTAATTACTGCCAGGAAGTCTGGTTGACCAATCAGCATCCAGAACAGGACAGACTGCACAATCAACACAATTAAGTTCAATAGCCAAACAACAGCGACTATAGTCAATTCGCTAAAATGGGGGTAGGGAATTAGCAATGAACAATTCAGTGCAGAAGCACAATTCAGTGCCCTGTCCAGGGGATTCCAAACCTGGGAGAAACGCATTACACAAATCGAGCTGCACGTAATCAATCAAGAACTGCAGGTAAGGAAGCTCAGTCTCTCCCTGAGTCTGGTTTGAGTGGAGAATAAATGATTTTTAATGCACAGATAAAAGTCACGCATTCGTCCAGAGCCCTTGAAGGGCTACAGACACGGAGCAATAAAATACAAGAGATGAAAAAAGTTATTATTCTCTTCTTATTTTCCTGCTTAATTTGCCCAGAACAATACCATGCAGCCATTTTAAAAACTACAGCAAGGAGGGGAAATGGGGTTATCCTCCAAATGCCTGAAATGATGCAATGGGTTATCCAAGAAATGATGCACCAAAGAAATTGATTTTACAAGCAAGCAAAACATGTTCAACTCACCTTTAGGTCTTATGAGCACTTCTGATTAAATCATTTTGAATGTTTATCAATGTTTGAAATTGAGTATGTATTGCTTGATTCGTCATTCTATAAATAATTTGTCAATCAAAACATTGTACTAATGTTTATGTTCTTGTGAAACACAAACATTTGACGTTTAATCATATAGTCAAGGCAGGGTTAATGTAAAATGCTAATTTTATTATTGTTTTTAAATACTTTACATTTAGGCCACAAAGAATTCATTCGGGCCACCAAATTCAAGGATCTGCTGGCCCGTGTGGCCAGTGGTAAAAAATGTAAGCGTCTAAACCTGAAGAGGCCCAGGATAGAAGAGGAGAGGTGATGAACTAAATATATTTAGATTCAGACTATCATAGCTCAGAATCTAATACAACTTGTCATCCATCTCAGTGATTCCCAACCTGTCAGGTGCCAGATGGTCAGAGTTTTCACCGAGTGGCTAATTTATCTCGGCCACTAGCCTCGCTTGCCAGGCTCTGAGCGCGCTCCCCGCATCGTTTCTTTTCTCCCCTCGAGTCTCGCAACATCCCTGCTCTCGTCTGTCTCGATTTAGGTTATACACATTAGCCAGTGACAAGTGAAATGGTCCTGTGCCAAGTTTATTCCTTCATTCCAAACAGAGCTAGCTAGCAAGTGATACTTTATAAACGTATTTTATCTCTATAGCAGCTAGCTTCAGAGTGATGTTTGACAGTGGTGCTGCCTGACAGAGAGTGAGTGACAGTATTCAGGAACATTAAGGCTAGCTAAAGTTAGCTTGAAAGAGAGTGAGTTTGCGCTAACTCTGCTATCAGTTTACATAGAACTGTCAGCTCGCATTTTGGGAGTCAGCTTTGGTCTGGAAGGCTCCATGAGGAAAATAAAGTTTGGGAACCCCTGAGATAGTATTGCATTTGCACTTTTATTTTAAAGTTTAAGTTCAATAGCGCAGTGTTCTTGGAGGGTTGACCCTCCGTACACCCCTCCCCGGCATGCCGTGTCTGCCAGCACCTAAGCCCTAAAAAATGTCAGAGAAAACCCTGAATAATAATAATTCAGCCCGGCCTGGCCTGCCCCACACCCAACACGTCCCGTGGGGATTGGATGGGGTAGCCAAGCCTAACGTCACACCAAAGATGAACAGAGTCAGTGTAAATGGAGAGGGAGAATGATAGAAGAGAGACGGAGAGACAAAATAATACAAAGATGCAGTGCTTTCTCTAGACGCGACTACTAACCTCATCCAGTTGGAGTGTGTTTCTCTCCGTGCATCAATGTAGTCAACGCAGCGCTTGCTCCTGTAGAGCTAATAACACAGCAGTGTTAACACCACTAACACACAATACTTAGGACAAGAAATAGTAGTCAGTAGAGCTGGTTTGTCAAATTTAGACAGCAACATTAACGTTAGGAGTTCTTAATAATTCTTAGCTTGTGCTAGCAATATCTTTAGCTAAAGTTAGTTTGCTAGCTAACTTAGCAGCTATCAGCTAGGAAATTTTATAAACTAAAGTTACTGGAGTTTGAAGCAAACGTTAGCGTTTGTAACATTACTTAGCCTAGGACTATAAATTCTGGAAGTACAGTTTGTTTGTCTGTCAAATTCAGACAGTAAAGTAGGTGGGCAGCTACATATATTGAGAGATACATTGGTGACTTTAGTTACCTTAGTGAGTATAAGGCGTAGGATGCTGAACGCACACACACACACACACACACACACACACACACACACACACAGAGACACTGCTCTGTACCTGTATTACACCTCTACACTATGAACACAAACACACACACACACACACACACAACCAATCAGCGTTCGACTCCATCTCACCATCCAGGAGTAGCCGCTGTCAATGGCCTTGTCTTCTTCGGTCAGCTCTCCCTCGTAGGGTCCGAAGTGCACCCCCATGGGCAGCCTCTGGTCCCGGTTAAACACCCCCAGGCCTGCCCCGGGAATGCCGGAGACTCTGACCTCCAAACCGAGAGGCAGGGTGAGCTGAGCCCTGCTGGGGGCCCCCAGGGGTGCAGGAGAGTCTGAGATAAAGGTGGGGGGGCCATGCACCTCACATTCATCAGTAAAGAAGGAGTCGCACTCCTCACAGTCTGAGAGAGAGAGGAGGGAGAGAGGGAAAGAAGAAAAATCCACACCCACATTAGCCCCTTTCCCACATGGATTCCGGAACATTGCCGGGTTCAATTATCCGGGTAAGGTAGTGTTTTTCATCGCTCTCATATAGGTCTCCTATCCGGAAAAAATCAGTGTAGAGTCTGTTCCCACATGACATGATCGTTGAAAACAAAGATGCTGCTAACTACCGTTAGGAGTTACAATGAACCCCCCCCCCCCTCCGGCCATATATTAAACACATTTTATTACCTTTCAAGAGTCAACTGACAAAAGTTACACATTTCCTAACTATGCACATAGAAGACAAAACTAGACAGAACTACTGGCAATGTTAAATAGTACCCAGCCATCAATCGGCTAGCTAGCTAATGTTCACTATTTGGCAATTATTTGTCAATGTGATTAGTTAATACAATTGCTCCGATGCCAGATAGCAACATTTGCATAATGTCATCAGATTTTTATATCACAGTTAATTGCTATCAGATACATGGATGTGAAATGTTAGGAAAATAGCCTCCATAAACTAGCATCAGTAGCTAGTTGGATGTGAAATGGTAGTCCATTAACTCACGATTTAAATTGTTAAAATAATAGTTTAAATGTTTGGTTTGATCATTGAACAAGCTAGTTAGCTAGTGCATTAACATAAGTTATTATATTATATTGTTATATATATTATATTATGAACACACCGTTATCTGGCAACGTAAAACCCTCATACGTAAGAATGTCGTAAACGTTTGCGTGCTTTATCTGTTAAGATGCGTGTGGGAAAGGGGCTAAAGAGAGCTCGATCCTTTTCCCTCGTCAAATGAACGTTGCCTTTGCTTCCACATGACTCACACAGATAATCTTCATCTCTGGGTTCCTCTTCCTCGGTGTAGCGCACAGAAGGTCTGCTGCGCAGGTTGTCCCCCCGAGTATAGGTGTTCAGCTCTTTCTTCAGTAATCCTGAAACAATCCAGTCCCACAGCAACACAACTGATCACACCCACATCAACCGTCCAGTCATACAATACCAAGGCAGGTGCTTCAACCTGCTTCACACACACACACACACACACACACACACACACACACACACACACACACACACACACACAAATTCAAACACACAGCTAACCAAATGGCCACTCAAATGACCAATAATGCATGATACATTTGTTAGTCGCCTACCCTGTTCTCTGCTAAGATGTTATGTTTATGATGGTATTATGTTTGTCATATTTTGCACTTTGCACAAATAAATTCTATCATGGGAAAGGTAATCTGGTTTGTCAAAGCACATAGGCATCACTTTAAATTATGCATAAAATGAGGCTTCAGTTCAAACGTAGTTACACCGAACTCGTATTTGGACCGGAGCCAATCAAATTTTGGTCACATGACCTAGCATTTGTCATGCTTTGCAAAGAAAGGGATATGACATTTCAAAATGAAATGACAATATTGAAGAGGTTTTTAAGTAGCAAAAAGAATCCAATCATTTCCCAATGTTGGCACATCTGTAACATGTATATCAGAATACTATTGGAATGAATCTACATGTTTTATCTGAATATGGAGCAGGACAGTGACAGCCCTAACACACAGCAGTCTCTCCCCTGTACCCCTGTTTGCTGGTTTGGATCCTCCTCTCTGCTTTGCAGTGCCAGAATCCAGGAACGTTTTTCCCTCTTCCACATCGCCAACACCAGCATTCTTCACTCTCTGCGAAAGAGCAGGAACCCAGAATATATTAATAAATATAATTGACAAGATTTATTCACATGAGCTATAACAGCACGGCCAACCACACTCCTCAGTAGCTACCAGGAGTCTGCTTGAACGCCTACTAAATCAACACATAGTTGAATCTGGATTAGGTTCAACCAATTCCTTCTCATTTAAAAGTCATCAAGAAGTGGGCTTAATTAAATAGAATTGCATTCTGTATTAAGGTGACTTATATATAAAACATGTGCCATGGTCCACTTGGTAAGACCTGCACTTGGGATGGGAGTATTTGATTCTTTAGGTGGAGACTTATGGTGCTTTTCCAACGCACAGTATGGTACAGTACGGTACGGCAACCATCCGAATCCATAACTATCCCCTTCCTGGATCGAGTCCCTTTGTCCTTTTGCAGTTGTTACACGTGTCCGTAAGTAGGAGTCTCAAACCACGGCCCTACCAGGTAATCTGTTACAGCTGCCATCGCGGTTTCTCCACCAATGTGTCTACACTTACACTTTAACTACCTGTGCTAAATGAGCCCTAGTGCAGCTGACTTCACCTGTGTGCTGCCCAACGCAGAGGACGCTGGTGGCTGTGCCTGTGTTTCGGGCAGCGAAACTGTCTCACTCCTTCCCTGTCCTGCTGCACTGTTCTCTGAGGCCCCAGAGGGGGGCTGGTTCTCACTGGCTCTCCTGAACGGGGGGTTGAAGTTCCTCGACACTGAAGAAGCAGAAAAGCTTTACATGGAAATACATGCAGTGTTGTTAATGTGCAACATGTCAGGAGTGCTGTGGACTTGTGTACACAGCTGATACGGTAGGCATCTTCACCAACACGTGAAACATTTAGGAAATAAAAAAACGGAACTTTGGCTAACTGCACTCACTCAATTCCATTACAGCAAATCAGCGAGCAAAACTTGAACAGTTATTGTCATGCATCTGGCTTTGTCTGCCATTTGCAGAAGAAATCTTTATGGTTAGCAAGCTAGCTGGCTACATAGAATCTCAGTTGCCAAAGTTCTAAAGAGGAAGTTGTGCATGTTTGTAGCTAGTACTATATCAGTGCTGTTATACTTATACAGCTACACTTGTAAGATGGAAAGACAGATATTGCCCTGTTGATTTAATGGCTATTCCTCTGTGTGTGGTGCTGCATATTTTGTGTACCAGGGGGCCTTCTCTCCATGCTAGGGCGCCACTCCTCATCTTCGGATTCGCTGTCCTCAGCAGGGCACGTTCTCAACAGCATCGCTCGCCTGGCCCTGCCTCGCTTCATGAAAGCTGGAGTGGTGGAGGTAAGCCCTGAGACAACGGGGAAACGGAGATAATTACGGGTCAGAAATACGCTCACAGCTTGCTACTGTATGTGATTGGTGTATGTGAATTGTGTTTAATTTTTTACGAATGCCGGCCTCCCGGGTGGTCTAGTGGTCACAACATTTTATGCTGGCCACTGCAACCGGGGTTCGATTTCCCAAAAAATGCTGTTCATGTAACAAATTGTGTCACAAAGTTGCTCTGCATCCCTGCCCAGCATGTTTCCCACCTAGTCGGGCTTCTTGTAATGTTGTTGTTGTTGTTGTTGTTGTTGTTGTTGTTGTGCTGGTAAATATGACCTTGTGTGGGGCGTCATATCTTTGACATATTCCTTGTTTTGGATGTTTTGACGGTATTTGAAAATGTTACTTAAACAGTTAAATGTGCCGTCTGACAGCACTAGCAATCCACTATTCGGTCATGCGCAATGGGTCATGGACAGAAGGAATGGCATAATCGCACTAGCATATTAAACAGCTCCTTCAGGTCTGAGGGGGAAAGAGTTAGCATTGTCCACATTTAGACTTTTCGCTCTCTGTGAATATACAACACTTGCATGAGAATAATTCCATATGATAAAATAATAGCCCTATTAATGTATGTGTGTATATATATATATTCATAATGTGTACTTTTGGCTGATTGGGCTACTAAATGTCCATCAAACCTGGCAATGCTGTTGCACGGTGTAACATAAAGAGCTGTACCTATTGCCAGCATGGCCAGATGGTTCCTCTTGATGTTCTTGAAGCGTACTTTCTCACATTTCTGCAGCCTGGTCCACTCAGTCTTAGAGAAGTACACGCTGAGCTTCTCCAGGTTCTCCTGGAACAGGGGCGTACCACAGGTGGGTTATACACTATAACACCCTTACGCTAACACAGAAAAATGATAGCAATTCCACGCCAGGTAATTTCAACAGGTGTTTTCTTTTAACCTTTGCCGTGACCCATATGGGGCGGGCGCAGGGAAACCCAGCCTCCAGAAATGTCATATTTAAGATTTTTAACAATTTCTTAAAGCCTCCGATTGGCAGTCCTAAATGGCAGTAACTGACAATTTGTTTGAAAGTTGACTAATATTGAAAACAGCTCAGGTAGCTAACATATGTTGTGATTTTACACAAGGAGAGACTTCTCATTGGTGGGACCCTTAAAATGACCCCCACCCCCTCTTCTAGCCTCTTCAAACATCCGTTTTTTGTGAGTACTCCACCTTGATGAATGCTGTTTATTGCAAGTTTGTTTAATTTAAATCTAGAATACCAGCGACAGATCGTTTTTGCAATATTAACTTTACTGTATTCGCATTTCTCACCCCGCATAGCTCAGTGAAGCTGGAAAATGTTGCTTGGCACAAATAACTAACTTCCAGTTGAAGAATTTCTAAATAAATGTCACGTAAACACAATTACTTCTGACATATTTTATAGTTTATCTGGTTATTACTACTCAAATGTGGCCAAATGTAAAGATGAGAAACTTATAGCTAAGGACTAAAAGCACAGAAGCTTCGCTAGACTGTAAACATCAAGAAACGTTATGGTGCATGACGTCATCACGTCATGCGCGTGGGGCGTCGTCACGTTTTCCGTTTCCTCGGCAACAGCAGGATTCGGGTCGTTGTGGCGGAAACTGTTGGCTGGTAACAAGGGTACACCGGCAAACTGTTCATTCGCAAATTCATAATTTCTCTGGTGTTCCTGTAGCCAATAGGATTGCTTCAATATTGAGTTGGCAGCATTATAACCTTTTAATACTTCATATGCTGCGTCATTTCCAATGTACATTTTCTGCCACCACTGTATGTCAAACGGCGCCTCCGTCATTATTTTAGAGCGCTTGTCAATGGGACAAAAATAATATTGTATACATATATATTTATACATATTTCTAGCACACAATTGTTTTGGACAAAAAACAATATTTAATTCATTATTTAAAGTTTGTGGATTAACATGTTTTTTAATCGAGTGTAACGTTAGGGAAGGCAATAAAGCGATAAAGCGCTTGCCACAGCGGGTTTACACTTGTACTGTAACAATGAACGTTTATCTGAACTAGACATGCGGGCACATCGAGGCTAACGAGTCTGCTCAATATTTTACTTAAAAGTTAAAAGAAATTGCGACTGAAGGCTTTGGGGCAGGAATTCAAGGCCCAGACTAATCGGAAGGATGCCGAAGTTACTGATCGGCTCCAGAGTAATCTGTGAAGATGAAATAACGCTTACCTCGTCTGATGAACTCATTTCTTTTTTCTCTTTCAATCCTCTTTCTGTCTGTCTGTTAAACAAATGTGCAAAATGTTAGTTAGCTCGCAGGATAAGGACGTATGCTAAAAATCCGGGCTGTTTTTCTTTATTAAAAAATAGAATAACTTAACGTTCGCTAGCTATACACTGTGGCATTTAGCGTGGCCAATGAACCAGATACTTATACATCTAGACTAGCTAACGTTACTTATAATAACATATATAATAACGTTAAGTTGTTTCGTGCTAACTAGCTAGCTAGCTATGGAACGACGTCGACGTTATAAATGACTGAAACTTTGCCAAGTTACCACTAAGATACCTAAATGTAAGAAACGTAAATGTAATTTAAATGTAATTTAAGAAACGACAGAAAATCTTCTTAGTCTCATCCAGTTTAAGTTAAATTTCTAGTTGGTTATTTCAACAATTAACTAATAAATTACCAACTTACAAATGTGTGTTCCGTCTCCGTCCGTCCTTCTGTCGAAATGAGACTCCGGCGAGCGGCTCTGCGCGAGGCCACCAACGGCCTTCTGTGCGCGAGACAACCAACGGCCTCTATTCCCGCCGAAATGAGCATGACGTAAGAAGAAAAGAGTATTTTTAACAAATATATGAGTAAGAATAACAAATAATAGTAGTCACAGAATTGGAACCCTTGATAGATAGGCCTAATGACCTACCATGGTGTGTGAATCATTTTTATATCTCATTTTTGTTATTCCAGTATATTATTTAAGTTATATTTCCTAATTTCCCCCCACGATGGACTATGATAATTATCGGCTCGGGCAACGTATTGACGTACACGTCAAGTGACGCTGAACTCTTGTTAATGTTGAAAATGGGGAAAGGATTAAATCGGGCGCTGCAAGCCGAAAAGAGAGTAAAGAAAACAACGTTCTTGTACGGCTGCAACTTGTGTTCCTTTAAAAAAATAAAAATAAACTCTTAATTTACTAATGTCTGCCTACTGTCAGTAGCTTTTAACTGACCAACTGGCCTTTCCTTATCGCCAATGACATGGACCTAACTTCAGCGAGTATTTAAACTTTATATGGGATTTATCTCACTCTTCCCATAAACAATGCGCAGGCAGAGCGCAGACTCAGTCGCTTAAACCAGGGTTTCTCAAACTTTTTTACTCCACGACCCCTAAACCACGATTTCATGGGTGGGAAAAAATCGCGACCCCATACATAAATGATAGTGCAATTACAACGCTGAAAAACTTTAGTCCAGAAACATATAGCCTATTGGTGGTCTATTTCCAAAATAGTAGCAAATGCATTCACAGGCTATATCTTTATGAAAAACAAATAAAACAGACTTCCTCCTGAAGCTCTCCGTCATGCTCATATCGAATGTATGTTAATAGCTGCGCATCAGAAGAAACGTCAGTCGTTTCGTCAAGTTGAATGGCAAATAATGGGCTTTGCTTAACTTTAGCAATTACCTGGCACATAACATCCTCAGCCATGCTATCAATTCGCCTCGAAATTGTGTCGTTTGAGAGCGGTATTGTAGTCATCTGATCTGCGGCGCTTTGTCCCAATACAACAGAAACCACTTCCTTGGCACAGGGAAGGAAAACTGTTGTGTGGGCTTTACCGGTCTTCGCGATCCAATGTGCGACGACAAATGAAGCCTGTAGCCCCCGTTCGTTTGCAGCTGTTGCAGTTTTAAACATGTTTTTTTGTCCTTGTAAAACTAGTTGTTTCTGCTGTGTAAGTGGCGTTGCATTTTACATGGTTTAAAGCTCTCGTTAGCTAGAACTTCCCCACACACGACACATTGTGGTCTTGGGTCCTCCTCATGTCCTGTCCATGTAAAGCCATAGGTGAGGAATTTCGGGTCATAATTTATTTTATTCCTTTTTGTTTTATTTGTATTTTTGTAATTTTCTGCTGGTCTTTTGCTAGAATTTGACTCACCTCCAGCACCACTCCTGACAACAAACTTGTCCATTTTCGTGACTGCTGTATTGGCGCGCTACACATGCAATGGGGTAGTGCAGTAACGTAAAACGCATGCGTTGGATTAAACTCATGCATGTCGGTAGATTAAAAATAATCGGTCAAAAAATACAGATTTTACGAAAAAACTGGCAATTTGTTTTTCATTAAAAAATGTAAAGAAATGCTTATGGTTAAAAATATATATATATTTTTTTTTTTTATTTTTTTTTTGCCCCAAGCCACCATGACCCCTTTAATTAAGCGACCCCAAGTGGGGTCGCGACCCATAGTTTGAGAACCGCTGCCTTAAACTAATTAAGACATAGGCTACCTGCGTTCTTCAATACATGAGATGCGTCTCTCCAATCTGGCATCGCTTGGTTCTGTGTGACTCAGTAGGTAGAGCATGGTTCTGTGTGGCTCAGTAGGTAGAGTGTGGTTCTGTGTGGCTCAGTAGGTAGAGCGTGGTTCTGTGTGTCTCAGTAGGTAGAGCGTGGTTCTGTGTGGCTCAGTAGGTAGAGTGTGGTTCTGTGTGGCTCAGTAGGTAGAGCGTGGTTCTGTGTGTCTCAGTAGGTAGAGCGTGGTTCTGTGTGGCTCAGTAGGTAGAGCGTGGTTCTGTGTGTCTCAGTAGGTAGAGCGTGGTTCTGTGTGGCTCAGTAGGTAGAGCGTGGTTCTGTGTGGCTCAGTAGGTAGAGCATGGTTCTGTGTGGCTCAGTAGGTAGAGCGTGGTTCTGTGTGGCTCAGTAGGTAGAGCGTGGTTCTGTGTGGCTCAGTAGGTAGAGCGTGGTTCTGTGTGTCTCAGTAGGTTCTGTGTGGCTCAGCTCAGTAGGTAGAGCATGGCATTGACAGGTAGAGTGCTTAGGTTGTGGGTTCAATTTCCACTGGGACCATGGCATTGACAAATGCTGAAAAATGTGAAAAATGTATGCATTCACTACTGTAAGTCGCTTTGGATAAAAGCGTCTGCTAAATGGCATATATATTAAATGGCATATATATACTGTGCACAGAGTGTATGGGGTTCTCTGGTGTGATGTGATTGTGGGGCAGTAGAACCTGATGCCCCTGTTCTATGCCTCCCTTTCTGCCACTGTGCCAATTAGCAGAGCTCTTCTGCCCAGTGTACCGCCCTGGTGCTTAGCAAAGGCCTGTTTTCCATTGGCTGGGCCCAGCGTTGGATTAATCTGGCTGCCTTTGTGGGAATTTAAACTCCATGTTGGTCCAGTGAGGCCTGTCGGTTCTGAAGTCACCAGACAAAATGGCGTTGGGGCCACTGCCATCGGCCGATGTCGGGTGATTCTTCTTAATCCAATATAATTATTGAATTAAAATACAAGTATTTTTTTGGCACAGTGTGGGTGGATATCAAATACAATTACTGATTGCTGGTGTTTTTTTTTTTTTTATACAACCTCCGCTTTATTAACAATATGATGTATTTACTGAGGGCACCGAGTTCTCCGAGGCCTCCTTCTCCCCCCGGAGCGGCGATATCCAATTCTGCCATTTCTGCGTGAAGGCCCGCTGCGGGAGACTGTTTAAACTCTCAGAGTTCAATCAACCTTAAAACAGATCTCTCTCTCTCTCTCTCTCTCCCTCTCTCTCTCTCCCTCTGTCTGTCTGTCTGTCTCTCCTCTCTCTCTCTCTCTCTCTCTCTCTCTCTCTCTCCCTCTCTCCCTGTCTGTCTGTCTCTCTCCCTCTCTCTCTCTCTCTCTCTCTCTCTCTCTCTCTGTCTGTCTGTCTGTCTCTCTCTGTCTCTCTCTCTCTCTCTCCCTCCCTCTCTCTCTCTCTCTCTCTCTCTCTGTCTCTGTGTGTCTCTCCTCTCTCTCTCTCTCTCTCTCTCTCTCTCCCTCTCTCTCCCTCCCTCTCTGTCTCTGTCTCTGTGTGTCTCTCTCCTCTCTCTCTCTCTCTCTCTCTCTCTCTCTCTCTCTCTCTCTCTCTCCTCTCTCCCTCTCCCTCTCCCTCCCTCTCTCTCTCTCTCTCTCTCTCCCTGATAACCACTATTCTCCTCTTCACTCTCTTAGTCAGCAGGCTGTCAGCCATCGTTTATCAGAAATGTTACCCGTCTCGATGTCGCCCGGTTCTCCGGGTTTGGGCCGCGGACACAACATGGCCGCTGTGAAGGTTGAAATTGTGCAGCGTCTGCTTGCTGGGCTGTCTCCCCGGTGCCATCTGCCCCTCTCCTCGACTGGACGCTGCAGTTTTAATATGACACAATACCACGAGGCCTCTAATTAGTGTGCGCAGCTTGCTGGCCAGCCTGGGCTGCAGACCCTCTCCATTTCCCTAAAGTGCTCTTTAAAAAATAGAAAAAGGGGAAAATGGCAGGTCATCTTTTTCTTGTTAAAGTAATGGGATTCCAGAGCGCCAGGACTGAGTTAGAAAGAGAAAATCTATTCAGGGAAGAAGAGCAGAGACACAGTGACAACCCCAAGGTTTTAGCAGAGGGGAAGAGGGGAGGGGAGAGAGGGGAAGAGGAGGGGAAGAGAGGGGAAGAGGAGGGGGAGAGGAGGGGAAGAGGGAGGGGGGAGAGGGGGAGAGGGGGGGGAAGAGGGGGGGGAAAGAGGGGGGAGAGGGGAGAGGGGAAGAGGGAGAGAGGGGGGGAGGAGGGGGAGCAGGACAAGGAGAAAGAAGAGCAGGAGATTTTAGAGCTTAGTTTAAGAAGCTTGGATTAGATTAAGGGTTATGTGGTTTATGGTGGGAACACGTCCTAATAGTGATGCCTGAAATTGGGCAGGAACCCCAGGAGGAGAGATGCAGAGAGAAGCAATGAGCATAGTCTGTGTGGAAGGTAGGGTGTAGGGAGGAGGGTGGCTTAGAGTAATATAATATAATAATATATGCCACTTAGCAGATGCTTTTATCCAAAGTGACTTACAGTAGTGAATGCATACAGTTTTCATTATATGTGGCCCCAATGGGAATCGAACCCACAACCTATTCACAGGCCCGGTTCTACGAGGGTGCAAAAGGGTGCATTGCACCCTCAGATGAATATTTTGCACCCTCCGTTGAATATTGTAAAAAAACGTGAAAAAATAAAGCTCTACAAACGTTTTGTGTATTACTCAAACGCATGCATGTCCTTGCAAGCTCATAACATGCGGATCCCGAACCTCGATTGCTATTCACATCTCCACCACCTGAGGGAAGCAGAGAGTCGCATCTATAAGAGGAGGGTAACGTTCCATACCAGACAATTCACGGCTCTGATCTCTACTCACTCCTCCGTTTAGTATGGGCGAAGATCACATTAACTGTGATAAATCTGTGTATTTTAATGACCGTGAATCCAATCTGAATTCATAAATGTGCCCTGGGCAAGCGAGGTTGAGATTAATAGTGTGTCCTCCCTCCCTGGTTATTTAAAATCAACGATGAAGGATTATGCGTGGACAAGGTATTTGAATAAAAATGCTTTTTGTTACTGTACATGGAGATATAATAAGTAAATTTGAATAAAAAATAAAAATGTTATTTTATAAATCAACGCAATTTTGTTGTATATCCAGAAATATTTCGATGTTTGAGATTTTACAGTTTAGTTATTTGGCGGACGCTTCTATCCAAAGCAATTTACAACAGTGCAGTAACCTGGCTCCAGATCATCGACCAATCGTTGACATTGCTGACGTTCATGTTTGTCGCTTAAATAATTAATTAATGATTAATTCATAACTTGTATCTAATAACTCATATATTCATAATAGCTGATATTTGGGACAAATGGCATTTTCATAATCTCATAAAGACTGTCCTGTATATATTTTTTAAACTACCATGAACATTCGCCACACCTTGTAAGTCGCTCTGGATAAGAGCGTCTGCTAAATGCCAAAATGTAAAATGTAAATGTGATACATTTCGCTGGCCATAGCGATACTCCTTACTGACGCTGTCTGTGCCTTTGTTGCTCATTGGCTTTAAATACATTTCGTTTCTAAACAGAAAATAGTTCAGATAATTGTATAGGCCTAATTGTTTATAATTTAAGGTACCCAACCTGCTACCGTCAAAGGCAAAAATGTGGGCCCCGCCCGGAAACCAAACAATATAATAATAGCACTACGTCATTCAGAAACCCGCGCCGAGGCTGCTGGGAAACATACACAGTCACGAGCGGACATCTTTGATTTAAAGGGTCTTAGGGGCCAGAAGTTAGTTGCGGCAAAGTCCCCATTTTTAGCGAAGGGGGCACCAGTCAAAACAAGCGCAATTTGCAGCCTTGCGGCGTTATCGCAGAAGATGCGTTGGGCGGCGTTAAGCTAAGCGCAGAGCGGAGAGTGTGCGGTTGTTCTGCGGGCGTAAAGTGCGGTGCTGCCAGCTCCGCATTAACGGGGCTCTGCGCGCGCTGCGGGGACCCGCGCTGGCTCG
Organism: Aldrovandia affinis; assembly: GCA_029706075.1. Lineage (NCBI taxonomy): Eukaryota > Metazoa > Chordata > Actinopteri > Notacanthiformes > Halosauridae > Aldrovandia > Aldrovandia affinis. The sequence goes on along the minus strand of JAINUG010000346.1, from coordinate 151,720 downwards.
CGCCCGCACTGCTGTGACACGCGCACGCACGCACACACGCGCACACGCGCACACACGCGCACGCACGGGGCTGGAGTGACCAGACGGTGTGATGATGTAGCTGTAGCCCGAGTCTGGCTAACACCACATTTCCCCACTGCGGTGTAATCTACTGGCGAAAAGAAGACGGAACAGCTGCTGGAGACACGCCCCAAACCCCCCGGGTTATTTCTAAAGGTATGAACTAAACATGCTCACAATGTTAACCTTTTTAGTGCTCGAGTTATGTGCTGTTTCTTTGTTGTTATGTTGTGTGTGTTAGCGTGCTAGCCGCTCCTGTGTCACACTACGGCAATGCGAGAGCTGTCAGCGTGAGCATTGCGGTGGAAGTGGGGTTAGCCTGCGAGTCATGTGTCGCTCATCAGCGAGCAGAGGACATTAACAGTGCTGCGTTCTCGCAGCCAACAGTGACTGTTTTATGTGTGTGTTTTTGAGCTAAATGGCTGCATATAGCTTTAGCTACATATGCAAATATGCAATGCTTACGCCCCACTTCGCGATGTGTATAATGTTATTTATGTAACTGGCGCTAACGTTATATGCATGTAGGAATTAACGTTAGTTGCACACCGTAACGTTAAGTATTTATATTTGGTGTGTATATGCTGTGGCAAACAGTTACTGCCACTCCTTGGTTTTTGCAAACCACACATTCTTTTCACGGCTTATTGACATTGAATTGTAAACTCCGTTCCATTGTCTTGTCACAGAAAGTCGCTGGCTTTAGATAAAATGCCCGTATTGGCTAGCTCCGCATTTGGGAAGAAATATGTCCGTGTTGTGATGCAAATGTTGTTTCCCGAACCATTTTACAGAACCGCTTTACAGGTTCACCTTTCTATTCAAGCGACACGTGGTTGCACGATATTTAATGTATCCAACTTTACATTTCGCCATATAAACCATAACACCTAGGTCCAGTTGTTTTTTATGTGCTGTGCTAATGTTACGGCAAAACAGTGTCTTGATGAAGAGCACGCATAATATGTCAGATTGGGAGGGAGGCGGGGAGTATTGTCGCGATATACATTCTCTTATCAGAGAGAGAGAGAGAGAGAGAGAGAGAGAATGGACTTATTTTAATGCGCCCGCATGTAGCTATTTGGTGATGTCGTCCTGAACTATGTGGGAGCCAAGAAGGCCTGTGAGAGCTTTAGCTTCTCTCTCTCTCTCCCTCTCTCTCTCTCTCTCTCTCTCTCTCTCTCCCTCTCTCTCTCTCTCTCTCTCTCTCTCTCTCTCTCCCTCTCCCTCTCTCTCTCTCTCTCTCTCCCCCTCCTCTCTCTCTCTCTCTCTCTCTCTCTCTCTCTCCCTCCCTCTCTCCCTCTCCCTCCCTCTCCCCTCTCCCTCCCTCTCTCATCCTCTCCTCTCTCCTTCATATCCATTTAACCTCTGTTCATCGTTTCTTTGACTTGGAGACCTCTCCAATTATGTTGCGCGTACAAATGGCTTAGTTGAATTCATTTCTAAACGTATGATCTAAACAAGGAGCAGTATTTTTGTGTCACATTTTGCATCTCCCATATCATCAATTATGCATACCTGCCAACTCTCGCTGTTTCGCTGTGGGGCGACTCCTCCGTTTCAGACCGATTTCCCTGCCTGCGCCCCTGTTGTGCATTATACCCGAGTTCTCCCCTATTTCAGCAATTACTTGAGTTTTTAATTATTTTGCCACACAACGTAATTAAGATTATTATTACGAGCGGTACAACTATAACCAACGGCCAAATGCGTTATTGGCAACGGTTTAGAATATGGCTTTAGAATATATATCTCAAATCCTTTATTGTTCTGCTGCGTATTGTAATCTACTTCTACTAGAAACTGTGGTTGAAGGATTTTAATTATGATGATGATGATGATGATGATGATGAATAATGAAATCATTAATTCTTCAGGAACAATGTATTAGGCTGCTTCTGACAACGCTGTAAAAGAGTGACGTATTCAGGACTGAGGCAAACCGTTAAATGAGCGGAAATGGGCACTGGCTGCTAATTTCACTAAATAGATTAATCTAAACACGGGCCTTTACCGGAGTTAAGATTACACCAGGGTTTCCACGGTTACTGAAAATCTTTTTTAAATGTTTGAATCCAGAGAGTGATGGGAAGTGGTCAAATAATCTCACTGACCTTGAAAACTCTGGGGAGATTGGCTAAATAATAATAATAAAACGCTTTTTCGGTGAAAGTGGGAACTGCATCCGTCTTCCTTGCTAACTCACTAGTGTGATGTCCTGTATTGTCAGGTCTTGCGATATCCGCGTGCTAATGGTGCTAATTGCTCACTGGTTCCCTTACCTTACCTTCATCAGTCACTGGGGAGTGAAGTGCCTGGCAGTCAGTTGCTCTATAGCCCAGAGTACTGCCCCAAAACACCCATGAGAATCCTGCCTTCGTCCTCAACGTTTCATTGAGAAGTCATGGTGAATCTAAATCTGATTGAGTAGAAGCCCGTCGATCCATTCTGGATCTGAGTAACGTAGGCTGCTGGCGTTATGTAATGGCAACAACTTAGCTGACCAACAACTGGTCGACAAAATTATTATTATTTTTTGTAAAGATTTTGTTCCCGATTTTTTCAAATTTTCTTCCAATTTAGTAGCCAATCACACCCTCTCTCTTCATGTCGATCCCCCCCTCGTATTGTGAGTTCGCTGCCGTAGTCCTGAGACCGGCAGTGACAAAGGCGATGTACTGCCTCCTCCGAGCCGGCACTTGCCAAGCCGTTGACTGTAACTCCAGTACACAGAGCTACTCCTATACGCAGCGAGCTCATATCGGCTTCCCTCCTGCCTCCCTGGGGCGGACAGCCAATTGCCGCCCCCTAGTGGCACTCCTGGCCAGAGCCGATACTGGCATGGCCTGTGGAATCAAACCCCGGTCGCAGTGGCCAGCGTCGGACGTTGTAACCGCTAGACCACCCGGGAGGCCTGCCAAAATAAGTTTGTGTGTCCTCATTCATCAATGTCGTCCTGTCTCCAAATTTGTGCGTAACCGGAATATCCTGTTCAGATGTAAATTTAGACGTCCGGAGACGCCGTGCTCCGTCATCCGCTTCTCATCTCAACTCGGACTTTAAAATAAAAGATAAAACCATTTAGTAAAAAATAGTTTCAGATTTTTTCCCATTTTTCTCCCAATTTAGTAGCCAATCACACCCTCTATTTATTTAGATGTACCCTCCCCACACAGGTCCGCCGCTCGTCTGTACGAGGCAAGCTAATTATCCGAGGGCAGCGAACTCCACTTCCTTCCAGACAGCCAAACGCCCCCGCCCCCGATCGGGGCTGATGACCAGGGCCGGTCTGGTAGAGACGGGTTTAGAACCACGTCCCTGACAGGCAGCGCACACCGTATCGGACCAGCCATGATGCGGTGCGTTAGACCACTACACTATCCACCACCCCTAACCTGGACTTTAAGGAGGACCCGTTTAGCCCAGTATTTATTGCAGTGCCGATCCAGTGGGGGCGATGTGAGTGAGGTGAAGTGTTTGTGGTGGAGCGGTGAGATTAATGGCCGCTGACATGCGTTTTTTCTGGGCCTTGCCTTTAGCCGTAGCGTAAATCCAGCGTGGAGATCGGTGAGGCGTGCGGGGGTGTCTGAGAAGCGGCAGCAGCTGAGCCACAATGGCAGGTGATTTAGGGCTGTTGGCAGAAAGCTGGATAAAGACGGGAACAGGAGTCTCTTTGTCCTACATTTGGTTAATTAGGAACGAAGGGAACGCTGTGTGAAGGTACCTGTGTGCGGTGTTTTTGGGCTGATGCTGGGGCCCTAAGTGTTCACAGTGGGAGGGGTTTATCGGTAGTCGCTAAAGCCGCTGAAACGCGACGCGATTTGTTGCCTGCGCTCCTGAAAATGGAGCTGGATTATTCCACCAACTCTGCTGTTTCATTCATCGGGGCTGCACTCTTTTTTTTCTGTCATGATTAAGAATTCCAGACGTCTCCCATTGCATCAATTTGACTCCTTTTCCCACGATGCAATGCGCCGAACCCTGATCATCTTCAGCATAAAGCAGTTAACTGGTCCAGAGTCCAGTGCGTTTGGGGGGGGGCCCATACTGCCCCCACATCTGCTCTGATGTAAAACACTGCGGTCACCTCAAAGCAGCATTACACAGGAAGGTGACACATCCGTTCGTTGATTTTGGACAATGCTTTTTATTGTTCTTGAATGTTTTCACCCACTTCCTTGTTGGGAAAGTGAATGAAAATTGGGGGGAGGAAACCGTTGGAAATTGACTGTGTTTATGAGCCCCTTCAGGGGGGAGAAGCCCTCAGTAATGGGGCACAAACGGTCTCTGATGAACCGTTTGATTCAATGAGATTCAACATGAAATGATTATTATTATTTTTTTTTCATAAATTTTGTTTCAGATTTTTCCCAGTTTTTTTCTCCCCAATTTGGAACCCTAACCCTCTATTTATTTAGATTAACCCCCCCCCACTAACTCACTGCCCGTTTCTACGGGGCAAGCTACTCTCCGAGGCCAGCGATGATCTGCCTCCTTCGAGACGGAACTCACCGACCCCCTTTCTGGAGACACCCTTAGGTGGTCGGACAGCCAATCGATCGGGGCAGGGCCGGTCTGGTAGAGACGGGTTTCGAACCACGCCCCTGACAGGCAGCGCACACTCATACAGGACCAGCCAAGATACGGTGCGTTAGACCGCTACGCTATCCCCCGCCCCTGAAAGTGTCCTAATTTAATTGCGGCGTGGGTTCAGCTGTAGCGGAGTCTGATCCTCAGTTTGAGTTTATTAAAATACATTGAGGTTTAATAAAATGGTGGCTCTCAAGGTCGCCTTAATCCACGTAATTATCGCGTCCTTTTCAGGAGCCCCTGACAGGCAGCGCACACTCATACCGGACCAGCCAAGATGCGGAGCTCTCTGCCTGTCTGTGCTCACGTTTAATTACTGTGCTTAATTAGGCTGCCTTTTTGTCTTCTGTCTCTGTCTCCCTCTCTGTCTCTCTCTCTCTCTCTTTCTCTCTCTGTCTCTCTGTCTCTCTGTCTCTCCCTCTCTCTCTCTGTCTCTCTCCCTCTCTCTGTCTCTCTCCCTCTCTCTGTCTCTCTCTGTCTCTCTCTCTTCCCCATTTGCCCATTAATGGATGTACTAATTGCTTGAAAGCAATTCTCCTTTTTTTCTGAGACGTTTTGAGCAGTTGGCTTGTAATTCTCCCCCCCCAGGAGGGAAGCAGATGTGTCTGAGTTGAGGTCGTGGGGTTTTTGAAATCGGCTCCCAGGCTCAGAGTGTCTCTCCTTTGGGAGGGGGGTCTTTGGGAGTTGTGCGTGCGTCTGTAAGCGCTGGGCTGCAGGGAGTGAGCATCACGCTGTGCGTTTAGCACACAAAGCACACGTCCTTCCACAGCCCTGCGTCTGCTGCAGGGGTCAGCATGCTGATGCTGCTGCTTCTGTCGCTTTGGAGTGATATTCACGGAGCGTTTAGGGGTTATGGGTTAGGAGTTAGAGATTAAGTGTTAGAGAATAGAGGTTAGAGGTTAGTGTGTGTGTGAGAGTGGACAGTGTATGAGAGTGAGTGAGTGAGTGTGTGTGTGTGTGTGAGTGGACAGTGTAGGAGAGTGAGTGTGTGTGTGTGGACAGTGTATGATAGTGAGAGTGTGTGTGTGTGTGTGAGAGTGGACAGTGTATGATAGTGAGAGTGTGTGTGTGTGTGTGTGTGTGTGTGGACAGTGTGTGTGTATGCCACTCCCCTGAATGTGTGCTGTGTGTGTGTGTGTGTGTGTGTGTGTGGACAGTGTGTGTGTGTGTGTGTGTGTGTGTCGTGTGTGTGTGTGTGTATGCCACTCCCCTGCATGTGTGCTGTGTGTTGGCAGGCTGACACAGCGATGTGGCCATTCCCCATTCAGCTGTCTCTCTGTCTCACATCCTCCCTGCTGCCAGACACACAGACACAGGCTGCTTTGTGTGGAGAGAGAGCGGCAGCAGGCTGGAGCGTGTGGTCAACCAGATGTCCCTCACTCAGGGAGGGAGAGGGAGAGAGGGAGAGAGGGAGATGGAAATACCAGCACTGGAGCCGGCACAAACACTGAAAGGGTGGAGTCTGAAAGAGTGGAGGGCATTGGCAAAGCGAGTTTATTTTAAGTTATGAAACATCTTTTTTCCCCCAGTGTCTCCTTTAGGGCGTGTTCATGTTCAGGCAGCTTTGAGCTCACAGGTAGCGCCCAGGTGTGATGCATGATTCTGCGCCCAGGTGTGATGCATGACTTCTGCTCCCTCACGCGTGTGCACAGGACAGAGCCCAGGGCCAGGGCCGCGCCCATGATGATGGGGTGTGGTTTCTCTCATGGGTCATTGTGTCCGAGTGAATAGTGAATGAGTGAATGAGTATTGGCGTTTAATGAGTATTGGACTTATGTAGCCCATTTTTTCCAAGGAACTCAAAGCGCTTTACAACAATAGGGGAGCAACTCACCTCAACCAGCACCAATGTGCAGCACCCACCTGGGTGAACGCGACGGCAGCCATAGTGCGCCAGTACAAACTCACCACACATCAGATACACAGTGGAGAGGCCAGGAGGGAGGGAATGAATGAACTCCATGTATATATATATATAGTCTTGTTTGTGAATTTGGCCAGTACACCGAGTTAACACCCTACTCTTTTTTGAAAAGCACCATGGGATCTTTTATGAGCACAGAGAGTCAGGACCTCGGTTTTTACCGTCCCATCCAAACGACGGACATGTAGTCCCGTGGGATCGAACCCACAACCTTGGCATTGCCAGCGCCATGCTCTACCCACTGAGCTACAGGAATACATGTATAGTGTCTGTACAGTCAGCCCGGACCATCGCTGCCATGAGCAACCGTCTGTTTGTGAAAAAGAAAGAACGTTGTCCACATGCTGTCCTGTCCTTCTGTCCTTCTGCTCCCAAAGAACGTTTCCACCCCAAACAGGGTCTTGGTCAGGAGCAAACGCTGCTCATTAAAACACATTCTTGGGAGCAGAAGAGCAGTGCGGACAGGTTCTGTATTTCTCAGGTATTCTCTCTGTTTCCTGCACCTGTGTAGTGACCTGGATGTGGTTCCCAGCCATTTATCACTCTGTAAAAATGACCATGTGTGTGTTTGAGAGACTTTAATGCCGTCGGCTGAGCGGCTGTGAGATGGGCCCGGTGTGCTTTGTGTATATCGTACCGCTTGCTCCTCGAAATGAAAGTCTGTAACCAACGGTTACATATGCCACCGGTTTTTAAGATGGGGGCAAGTCGACCCGAAATTGGTTTGTGGTTTAAATCGTAAGGTGTCTTTTTCCTCCTGTTCCTGGAATCGCAGACCCTACTCTGCTCTCCGGGGCCTGCTGTGTGTGTGTGTGTGTGTGTGTGTGTGTGTGTGTGTCTGTGTGTCTGTGTGTTGTGTGTGTGTGTGTGTGTGCTGGTTTCTCTCCACCAATCAGGGTCATTAAAATGTTAACGTCCCGAAAGCTGTTCCACAGTTTCCTGCTGAAACACGTTTTTAACACAATGTGCAGGTTTGGCTCTTTGCCATTTCTTCTTTGAACCTTTTTTTTGTTTGTTTTGTTTTGTTTTATTCCCAGATGTCATTAACATGTTAAGCATTTAAGGTCTATCAATGAATCAATAAAAAAACCATAAAGGCTGTCTAAAGGAATCCTTTGCTCAACAGCTTTGCTTATGCTTAAGGAAATGCTCATCTTGGGCTGGCGGATAGCGTAGCGGTCTAACGCACCGTATCTTGGCTGGTCTGTACGAGTGTGCGCTGCCTATCAGGGACGCGGTTCTAAACCTGTCTCTACCAGACCGGCCCTGGTCATCAGCCCTGATCGGGTGTTTGAGTGTTTACAGTGAGGGGGGGGGGGTCTCTGTATTGAGGGTTTACAGTGAGGGGGTCTCTGTATTGAGGGTTTACAGTGAGAGGGGGTCTCTGTATTGAGGGTTTACAGTGAGGGGGTCTCTGTATTGAGGGTTTACAGTGAGAGGGGGTCCCTGTATTGAGGGTTTACAGTGAGAGGGGGTCTCTGTATTGAGGGTTTACAGTGAGAGGGGGTCCCTGTATTGAGGGTTTACAATGAGAGGGGGTCTCTGTATTGAGGGTTTACAGTGAGAGGGGGTCTCTGTATTGAGGGTTTACAGTGAGGGGGTCCCTGTATTGAGGGTTTACAGTGAGAGGGGGTCCCTGTATTGAGGGTTTACAGTGAGAGGGGGTCTCTGTATTGAGGGTTTACAGTGAGAGGGGGTCTCTGTATTGAGCACAGAGTGGTTGCCTTGTGTATCCATGTTCCCTGTGTGCCTGGGTTCCCATTTCAGAGTCAAAGACGTGTTTTAAAATACAGATCGCAGTGCTGTTTGGCATCTATTTCTGTCGTCAAAACGAACCTGGCCCGACTTTCTTACGCGAGTGTCTTGTCCTCGGCCGACAGCTGGCCAGGCCTCTAATCGCCGGAACGTTTGTTTTTCTTAAAGACGTTTGCGTCCCACATTAGATCACATTCACCATACCATTGAGCCTCACTCACGCGCGAGCTCAAACAGCTCCACAGAGAACCACAAACCACTGGCTAGCCTTCACACTGTAAGGAAAAAAGGCACAGCTCTGATCTCCATGAATAAGGTTTTATTCCGCTACAGACAGTGACAAAGTAAATGACAGGTAACACAAGAATACCAGCAAGCGCTCTGGGAGTTCGTCTGACTGCCCTTCTCAGAACTGAATTACTTTAAAGACTCTTTTTCAGGCTTTGTGTTCTGAGGCGGGAAACAGAAATGTATATTCAGAAATAATGTGATTTGACTTAAGGAAGCCAGCGTCTGGCCTCCCTGAATCCATCAGTCCACTCATCACGAGGGGGGGTCTGATGGTCCAGTTCCTGGGGCCTAGCTGGGAACCAGTCTGTTGTAGTATTGTTTATCCAGTGTCCTTGGTTGGACTGGCTCCTGATCACCCTCTCCCAGTCGCTGTTCTGTAATTGAGTACTATGAGTCACTCCTTACACTTATAACCTCTGTGGTTCTTATGATAATTTGGCTGAAACTATTCGGGCCAGCAGGCATGGTTGGTTTGTGGTGTTTTCAGTGCTTGAGTGGATCACCTTAGAATCTTAACTTAGAATCTTACAACACCAACAACCATACCGTCATGGCGCACCTGCCAATCAACACCCTACTCACACACCTCTATTGACAATA
>JAINUG010000346.1:97500-137500 GCA_029706075.1 Aldrovandia affinis | reverse complement strand
AGTCAAAGGAAAGGGGTTAGGGTTAGGGGCACTTTAGAGGAACTGTTTGTATTTACTGTGTATGAGGGATAGGTTGTGTGATATCCTCCCTCCCTCTCTCCCTCCTTTCCTTCCCCCTCTCTCCCTCTTTCTCTTCCCCTCTCTCTTTCTCCTCCCTCTCTGTTGTATGTACTCATTCTATAGGGTAATTTACCTGTCAGGTCTGAACACCGATGTTCTCTCTCTCTCTCGTTCTCCTTCATGTAGCCAAACATCATTTATTTGTGTTTCTTTGTCATTATTTTATGTATTTATGTATTTATGTATTTATGTTTTGCCTGGTGGCAGCGGTTCACTGAGTTTGTGCTTTGGTATAATTTCCGAGAGGCCGTATCCCATTATGGACCTGCTCAAAAAGATCAGCAACTTTTTAATTTTATAATATCCCTCCCTCCTTTTGCTGGTTGTGTGTAATTCAATTTCGCTGCGATAAGATTTTGTGGAGAGGAGGATTTAGCTGATTATGGTTCTTCACTCAGGTTGGGAGGGGCATGTTGTTTAAAAAATACGCAAACGTTTGTTCCTTGCCTTCGAGCCCCATTTTGCAGATTATTTTCATGTCCAAATTGGCTGCAGAATTGGTCCTTGGGGGGGAAATTAATTCCAACTAAACCGTTGTATTACACTGGGTTTTTAAAAATGCCTTGATCGCATGACTGGATATAAGCTGGTGATTATTCTTTGATCGTTTTTATTGAGTGGGAAGGGAAAGAAATACGAGTGTTTGCTTGGAATATGAACATGCGTGTGACACGGTTTGTGTGACAAAGACCTGCTGTTTTAATTGGGAATTTTTAACACTTGAAGTCCAGTCATTTTGTCCATTGAATATGAATGAATATTGGATTTATACAGCGCTTTTTTTGCAAGTAACTCAAAGTGCTTTAAAATGATAGGGGGGCAACTCACCTCAACCAGCACCAATGTGCAGCACCCACCTGGGTGAACGCGACGGCAGCCATAGTGCGCCAGTACAAACTCACCACACATCAGATACACAGTGGAGAGGCCAGGAGGGAGGGAATGAATTAATTCCATGTATATATATATATATTGTCTTGGTTGTGAATTTGGCCAGGACACCGGGTTAACACCCTACTCTTTTAGAAAAGCTCAATGAGATCTTTTATGAGCACAGAGAGGCAGGACCTCGGTTTTTACCGTCCCATCTGAATGACAGACGGACATGTAGTCCCGTGGGATCGAACCCACAACCTTGGCATTACCAGTGCCATGCTCTACCCACTGAGCTACGGGACTACGGTGAGCAGAAGAGATAGTTTAACTCAGTCTTGTCCCTGAAGAGCTTGTCTCTCGTATTTCAGGGCTGAAACGGGCGCCCCATAAACTCCTGTATTGTGTGAGAGCAGTTTGGTACCTCTCGACATGTCCACACCTGTGTATTTATCATGTCCACACCTGTGATGGTGTGTGTGTGTGTGTGTGTGTGTGTGTGTGTGTGTGTGTGTGTGTGTGTGTGTGTGTGTGTTGATTTATCACCTGTGTTCCGTTTTAGCTAAACGAACCCCTACCACCACCACTCAACAATTCGTGCAACTGATGGCTGTTACGCGGGCAGAAGAAAAATGTGTGTGTGTGTGTGTGTGTGTGTTAATGCTCGTTCTCTGTGATGGCGTGTGTGTGTGTATATATATTTATATTCTCAAATGTGTGTGTTCTGTGCTTGTGCGCGCACGGCCTGATTAATCCCTTCGCAATACAGGAAATGCGTTACTCTCATTTGTTAGTCTTGAGAGCGCAGACGATATTGGACATGGTTGCCGATCGATGCACGGTAAAGGCTACACGTGCGCGAGGCTAAAAGCTAATTTCCACCGATCGATGCCGTCGGAATTCACTCCTGTGATCAGAGCGAAGAGAGCGGCAACATTAAACATGCCCGCGTGACTCATCATTAGTCCTCCCTTCTTTCCCGTTCCTCTGCCCTTTATTTATTATTCTGGGTGAATATATTGCTTTTCTCAAACAAGGAGCTACTACGATTCATCTCCTTCTCTTTTTTTGTTATGCCCGGGTGAAAAAAAAGCACTCGATTGGCCGTCAAAGTTTACCGTGACAAGCTTGGGAGAGGCGGCACGGTGGTGCAGTGAATAGCACTGTTGCCGCACAGCAAGAAGGTCTCGGGTTTGATTCCCGGCCGCTCTTTCTGTGTGGAGTTTGCATGTTCTCCCCGTGTCCGCGTGGGTTTCCTCCGGGTACTCCGGTTTCCTCCCACAGTCCAAAGACATGCACGTTAGGCTAATTGGAGAGTCTAAATTGCCCGTAGGTATGAGTGTGTGAGTGAATGGTGTATGTAGTGTCCTGCGATGGATTGGCGACCTGTCCAGGGTGTATTCCTGCCTCTCGCCCCAATGCATGCTGGGATAGGCTACAGCCCCCCCGCGACCCTAACTAGGAATAAGCGGCTGAAGATGAGATGAGATGAGATGAGAAGCTTGGGAGACAGTTATCTGTATTAACAACCCCGTTATCTGTCGATGTCTCATATTTAGTAGGGATGGGGGGATGACTCATTGTTGCAAATGTCAACAGCGAGCGCGCGCATCATCAAAAGGCTCGTTTGTGTTTTGCGTGGGGTCACGAGGCAGTCATCAATAAGCGCGGGACGTTTCCGATCATCCAAACGAGACGTCACTGGCACAGCGCGTGAATCAATACTCCCGCATTAAAAGGCGGCGTAGTGTAGTGTAATGGTTAGGGAGCTGGGCTTGTAACTCAGAGGTTGCAGGTTCGATTCCCAGGTAGCGACACTGCTGTTGTACCCTTGAGCTAAAGGTGCTTAACCTGGATTGCTTCAGTAAATATCCAGCTGTATAAATGGATTGTATGTGAAGAAATGTGAAACTGTAAGTCGCTCTGGATAAGAGTGTCTGCTAAATGCCTAAAATGATCATTTGTTGAGTTATCACAGTTGGTTTGATGTTGTTTCTATGAATGAAACTGTAAATAAACACCCAAGTCATAGAGCAGGGGTATTCAAACCCAGGCCTCGAGGGCCGCACTGTCTGCAGGTATTTGCTCCAACCACACACTGCACCACCTGATTTCACTAATGAGCTCGCTTCCTGGACCAAGGAGGTAAAATAATTAGTGAAATCAGGTGGTGTAGTGCGTGGTTGGAGCAAATACCTGCAGACACTGCGGCCCTCGAGGCCTGGGTTTGAATCCCCTGGGAATAGGGGGTCAGCCTATGGGGCGGTCCTGTTATTCCACTCTGCTGTTTAATCGAGACTCCCTCCGAGGGGGGGGTGGGGGGGGCTAATGAAGAAAGCTCAAAGTGGAGAGAATGAGATGCGTGAGGTCTTGACGTTTATGAAGTATTTTAAAATCATTATTTGACCCAGGTCACCAGGTTGCCTGTGCGCTATTCACGAGAAAGCTCGTTGTGTTGACTCTGCCCTGAACATTCGCCAACATTGAGTGTGCTGCATACAGTTCTGCTCCACTTTCATTCTGTTACCTGCCACTGTTTCTTCATTTGTGCTTTAACTGAGTGTGTGTGTGTGTGTGTGTGTATATATATGATTGCGTTTGTGTGTGTGTGTGTGTGTGAGAGAGAGAGAGACAGAGAGAGCTGAATTTAAGAGCTCCTTCTCCAGACGTTGTTAAATATTTCATGATGTTGTTGAAGTGGTTATTGGGAATCTCAGATGCGTCCTCTGCTGAAGACTGAATGTTCTTTATTGCAATGTTACTACACAAGGTAGTTGGAATGTGTCTTTTTGCATATCTCTCCTAAGAGAGGTCCGAGCGCAGGGTCAGCCATAGTAGCCTCCCTCCGGTTTCCAGTTAATTGTTTTTTTGTTGACCTTCTTGGGAATCGAACCAGCAACCCTCCACTTGCCAGCCCGTGTTACTAACCACTGAGCCACTGCTGCACGTACACACACACACGCACAGACTGTTTCAGAGAGGACACTCATTGAGTGAGCCATGTTGTGATGCTGTGATGAGTTCCCTGCAGAAAGAGCTTGATAAGGGTCTCTTGGTCTGCTGTTGTCCAGCTCAGTGGCATGGAATGTTGGTTTGATGAGTGGCTGCAGTAGAAAGGTGGGGGATTACGTTTTAAAATGTAACAATTTTTGTTTCAGATTTTTCTCAATTTAGTATCGAATTACACCCCCCTCGTATTGTGAGCTCGCTGCCTTAGCCCTGAGACCGGCAGTGACAAAGGCCATAATTCTGTGTGATTACACTTTAAACTAAACGGTGGGAAGAATGAAAACCACAGTTTAAACTGGAATCCAGTTTTGTGTGGCGGTGTAGATGAGCTGCTCTCAGGGCAGAATCTCTCGCTGTCCCTGGGAGCGGCGTTTCACTGTCTGCTGCTCCTGACTGCCCACAGATGTCTTTAATGATTCAACGGAGCCAGTGCGCTGGGTCATGTGTGTGTGTGTGTGTGTGTGTGTGTGTGTGTGTGTGTGTGTGTGTGCGCGGGGTCATTCTCATTGTGCTGTTAGCCCATTTGAGTGTGGTTTTAAATGCAACGTCTTTTTTGAATAATAGGCTGAAACATTTGCATGATCCGAAGGGCTTTGGCCGCTATCTGCCCGTGTGCTTTCCATAGGACAGGAATGCTAAAGAACCCTGTGTGTGTGTGTGTGTGTGTGCGTGTGTGTGCGTGTGCGTGCGTGCGTGCGTGTGTGTGTGTGTGTGTGTGTGTGTGTGTGCATGCATGCGTGCGTGTTTGTGTGTGTGTGTATGTGCGCGTGTGCTATGATTCTTCCGTTCTCAAAGTCCCTGAAGCAGTTTGAAAGATCACACAGTGAAGCTGAAAATGTTGCAAATTGGAAGTAAAATCCATGCTGCTGATGTCAAATAATTCATATATCGAAAAAACTAAGCTAAGCTAACATCACACTGATGCATGCTAACACACACTAATGCAAAGTAACGCATGCTAACACACGCTAATGCCCTGTATGCTAACGCACGCTAACGCTCTGTACATGTCTGCTGTTCCAGGTCCCTCCCAGTAGAAGATGTCCACCATGGTGTTCCCACGCTAACGCTCTGTATGTGTCTGCTGTTCCAGGTCCCCCCAGTAGAAGATGTCCACCATGGTGTACCCACGGGAAGAGAAGCTGGAGAAGCTGACGCAGGAGGAGATCATCTCCAACACCAAGCTGGTGATCCAGGGGCTGGAGGCGCTGAAGAACGAGCACAACTCCATCCTGCACAGCCTGCTGGAGACCATCCAGTGCCTGAAGAAGGACGAGGAGGCGAGCCTGGTGCACGAGAAGAGCAGCCTGCTGCGCAAGAGCGTGGAGATGATCGAGCTGGGGCTGGGGGAGGCGCAGGTGAGGGGGGCTGGGGGAGGCGCAGGTGAGGGGCTGGGGGAGGGGCTGGGGGCTGGGGAGGGCCTGGGGGAGGGGCTGGTGAGGGGGCTGGGAGGGGCTGGGGGAGGCGCAGGTGAGGGGGCTGGGGAGGCTGGGGGAGGGGCTGGGGGAGGCGGGGGTGAGGGGGCTGAGGGGGCTGGGGAGAGTGTGGTTCTGTGTGGCTCAGTAGGTAGAGGGTGGTTCTGTGTGTCTCAGTAGGTAGAGGCTGGTTCTGTGGGAGGCGCAGGTGAGCGTGGTTCTGTGGGGCTCAGTAGGTAGAGCGTGGTTCTGTGCGTCTCAGTAGGTAGAGCGTGGTTCTGTGTGGCTCAGGGAGGTAGAGTGTGGTTCTGTGGGGCTCAGTAGGTAGAGCGTGGTTCTGTGTGGCTCAGGGGAGTGTGGTTCTGTGTGGCTCAGTAGGTAGAGCGTGGGGAGGCTGTGTGTCTCAGTAGGGGAGCATGGTTCTGTGTGGCTCAGTAGGTAGAGTGTGGTTCTGTGGGCTCAGCTGGGAGAGCGTGGTTCTGTGTGGCTCAGTAGGTAGAGTGTGGTTCTGTGTGGCTCAGTAGGTAGAGCGTGGTTCTGTGTGTCTCAGTAGGTAGAGCATGGTTCTGTGTGTCTCAGTAGGTAGAGTGTGGTTCTGTGTGGCTCAGTAGGTAGTGTGGTTCTGTGTGGCTCAGTAGGTAGAGCGTGGTTCTGTGTCTCAGTAGGTAGAACAACGCTTAGGTTGTGGGTTCGATTCCCACTGGGACCACATATACTGAAAAATGTATGCATTGACTACTGTAAGTTGCTTTGGATAAAAGCGTCTGCTAAATGGCGTATAATTTAACAATGTAAATATAATGGAGGGCGGGGCTGGGAATTTGAGCACCTGTGTCCTGGTAAAGGTTAAAGGTTAAAGGTCTTAAACCCCTTCAAACTGAGCAGAAGGCACCAGACCTCTAATGTGATACTGCAGTGTGTCACCATGGCGATTAAAACACACTCCTGGTGGTTGGGGATGGGAGAGGAGAGAGGAGAGGGGGAGGAGGAGGTGAGTGGTGCTCGTGCTCCACAGCGCTGGGGGTGACCGTGTGTCTGGGGGTGACCGTGTGTCTGGGGAGACCGTGTGTCTGGGGGTGGACCGTGTGTCTGGGGGTGACCGTGTGTCTGGGGGGGGTGACCGTGTGTCTGGGGGTGACCGTGTGTCTGGGGGACCGTGTGACCGTGTGTCTGGGGGGGTGACCGTGTGTCCGTGTGACCGTGTGTCTGGGGGTGACCGTGTGTCTGGGGGTGACCGGTGTCTGGGGGTGACCGTGACCGTGCCTCTGGGGGTGACCGTGTGTCTGGGGGTGACCGTGTGTCTGGGGGTGACCGTGTGTCTGGGGGTGACCGTGTGTCTGGGGGTGACCGTGGGGGGTGACCGTGTGTCTGGGGGTGACTGTGTGTCTGGGGGGGGGGGGGGTGACCGCGTGTCTGGGGGGGTGACCGTGTCTGGGGGGCTGACCGTCTGGGGGTGTCTGGGGGACCGTGTGTCTGGGGGTGACCGTGGGGGTGACCGGGGTGTCTGGGGGTGTCTGTCCTGCCCCCAGGTGATGATGGCCCTCTCCAGCCACCTGAACGCGGTGGAGTCGGAGAAGCAGAAGCTGCGCGCGCAGGTGCGGCGGCTGTGCCAGGAGAACCAGTGGCTGCGGGACGAGCTGGCCAACACCCAGCAGAAGCTGCAGAAGAGCGAGCAGAACGTGGCCCAGCTGGAGGAGGAGAAGAAGCACCTGGAGTTCATGAACCAGCTCAAGAAGTACGACGAGGACGTCTCCCCCACGGTGAGAGTCATCATCATCATCATCATCATCATCATCATCATCATCATCATCACCATTATCATCATCATCATCATCATCATAATCATCATCATCATCATCATCACCATTATCCATCATCACCATCATCAATCACCACAATCATCATAATCATAACTACAATCACAATCATAAATTATTATTATACATTTACATTTACAGCATTTAGCAGACACTCTTATCCAGAGCGACTTACAAGGTGTGCATTAATACATGGTAAGATTCATCATAGTTCACGCAGGAGATCAGTGCAGTAATACAGAGATAGACATCTTTGCAGGCAGCTGCACACCATACCTGTAACACTGGGAAGGAAAAGATTGGTTGATTTTTACTTATTTTTTTTTTTGGGACAGTCAAGATACATATTACAAAATGCAGTATAAAAATACAATAAACTAAGATAATCATGATAATGGTGTTAATAAAAGTAAAAGTAGACCCCCTCTGGGCGGGGGGCTGGGCGTGTGACCAGTGTGGATGAGGGAGAGGCCCGTTTCCTCAAACACTCGACCTGAGGTCAGTAACCTCACACCTGGGCCAGAATTTTCAACACTTAGTGAAGAAAGAAACAAAGACCATTACCAATTCCAGAGGTGTGTTCCCGCTCATCAGTACTGGTGAAGGGTTCTACGAGCCCAGCGTAGAATGAGGCAGTTCACCTGCTTTATTAATGTTCCTGTCGGGAAACCGATATTCAAATATCCAGCCTTATGACCCAATAAATCATTTGAATGTCAAATCATTCAAAGTGTATATCCCTTGTGAACGGGAGGTTGCAGGTTCAAATCCTGCGTGGGACGCTGCTGCTGTGCGCTTTATCAAGGTGCTTTATCTGAACAGCTTCAGTTAATACCTCACTGTTTCGCCTGGAGGATATGCAAAACATATGAGCCAGTGAATGTCCTTGATAAGGCCGTCTCTTAGGCCAATGACTGAGGCAGTGACACAGATGACGTAATGACATGAATGATGTAATAAAATGATGTAATGCGCTGTCACCCTACACTTGGCCCTCGGGTTGTGAAGCCTCATGGATCAGTGCCAGACTCGATGAACAGAGAGAGAGTCATTTTATTTCTGCCCAGACGATGCGCTCAGTAAACCCACAGACACTGGAGGTAAACCGAGAGAGTGCTGTTGAGTATCAGAGAGAGGCTTCGAGCGCTTTGTCACGTCTGAACGTCACGTTTCCTGTCCAAGGGATGAGTCATCCTTTCATTTCCTTCGCCGCTTTCCGATTCCGTATCTGACAGTGTCCATTTCCCGGCAGTGACAAAGGCCGTCGACTGTAACTCCTCCTCCGAGCCGGCACTTGCTAGGCCGAACTCATGACTGTAACTCCAGTCCCTGGAGGCACTCCTATACGCCGCCCCTACTCATGTCGGCGACATTATTTTAGACTCCTTTTAAAACAAAATCATGAAATAACTGGTTAATAAAACTTAAGTGTCGTCTCTATCCAGGCTGTTCATTGACAATCAATAAATAAATGAACATTTTTATGTGTTTAATGAAAATTGACTATTAAAAATAGAGACAGAGAGACTATCCAGGCTGTTCATTGACAATCAATAAATAAATGACAGATGTGAATGAAAGACAGACAGACAGACAGACAGACAGACAGAGAGAGAGAGAGAGAGAGAGAGACAGACAGACAGACAGAGGGGTGGGGGCCATGTTTCCTGTCCCGCTCATGTGAGCTTATACACGTTCAGGGAGACACCTGCTGCTCCTCATGCAGCTGCTGCTCTCCCTGTTCAGCTGTGGCTCCCTGTGTTGAGCTGTGGCTCCCTGTGTTGAGCTGTGACTCCCTGTGTTGAGCTGTGGCTCCCTGTGTTGAGCTCTGGTTCTCCATGTTGAGCTGTGGTTCTCCCTGTTGAGCTGTGACTCCCTGTGTTGAGCTGTGGTTCCCTGTGTTGAGCTGTGGCTCCCTGTGTTGAGCTGTGACTCCCTGTGTTGAGCTGTGGTTCTCTGTGTTGAGCTGTGGCTCCCTGTGTTGAGCTGTGACTCCCTGTGTTGAGCTGTGACTCCCTGTGTTGAGCTGTGACTCCCTGTGTTGAGCTGTGGTTCTCTGTTGTAGGAGGAGAAGGATGGGGAGCCGCCCAAGGACTCCCTGGATGACCTGTTCCCCAACGATGAGGAGGAGCACGGACCAGGCAGTGAGCAGCAGCAGACACGCCCCCTAACCTCCCCCCCACCCTCCACACCCCCCAACCTCCACACACACCCCCACCCTGTACCCCCTGCAAAACCTCCCCATCACCGGCTGAAATCTCACCACACCCCCTTTTGTTTTTAACCAGGGCCATGCAAACCCCTTTACTGAAGTGTTACATTATAGATCTCATTTGTAAGTGAAAAAGGAATCAACCACACCTGCTTTCCCTCTCCCCCTCTCTCTCCCTCTCTCTCTCCCCCCTCCCCTCCCTCCCTCCCCCTCTCTCTCCTCTCTCTCCTCTCTCCCTCCCTCTCTCTCTCCCCTCTCTCTCCCTCCTCTCTCTCTCCCCCTCTCTCTCTCTCTCTCCTCTCTCCCTCTCTCCCTCTCTCCCCCTCTCTCCCCTCCCTCCCTCTCTCTCTCCCCCACAGTGCCTCACCAGCACAACAGTGCGGCAGTGGCTGCAGCTCAGCAGGGTGGTTATGAGATCCCGGCCCGGTTGAGAACCCTCCATAACCTGGTGATCCAGTACGCGTCTCAGGGGCGCTACGAGGTGGCGGTGCCCCTGTGCAAACAGGCCCTGGAGGACCTGGAGAAGACCTCCGGGCACGACCACCCAGACGTGGCCACCATGCTCAACATCCTGGCCCTGGTGTACAGGTAGGCCCCATGCTCAACATCCTGGCCCTGGTGTACAGGTAGACTGGCCCTCCACCCAACACCCAATACTCAACGCCCTCCATCCCTTACCCAACGCCCTACACCCAATACCTATTGTTTTCCTGTCTGTACAGATTATAGAGCCTGTGAGTGTGTGTGTGACAGTGTGTGTGTGTGTGAGTGTGTGAGTGTGTGAGTGTGTGAGTGTGTGAGTGTGTGAGTGTGTGAGTGAGTGAGTGTGTGAGTGAGTGAGTGAGTGTGTGAGTGAGTGTGTGAGTGAGTGAGTGAGTGAGTGAGTGTTAAAGAGCGTTCCTCAGCTTCCTCTCTCCTTGTGTTCAGGGATCAGAATAAGTACAAGGAGGCGGCTCATCTGCTGAACGACGCTCTCTCCATCCGGGAGAAAACCCTGGGAAAGGACCACCCTGCCGTGAGTAAAGAGAGTGTGTGTGTGTGTGAGTGTGTGTGTGTGGGTGTAGAGTGAGTTTGAGTGTGTGTGTGTGTGTGTGGGGTGTGGGATGGGAGAGAGGGGAGGGTGTGGGTGTGCAGTGTGTGTGTCTGTCTCCTCAGCAGGGGATTATGGAGGGGAGGCTCTTTTAGATTCCAGCATCGATCTCTCATTGATTTTCCCTTTTCCTCCGACATCGTCCATTAGCTTTTCTCTGGCCCTCAAACTCACTCACCACTGATCTCTCATTGATTTTCCCACACACACACACACACACCATTAGCTTCACACACACACAAACTCACTCACACACACACACACACACACACACACACACACACACACACACACACACACACACACACACTCACTCACCCTGAGAGGAATCAAAACCACTGATTGTTCCCGGTAAATGATGGTGCTGTTAAAAAAAAATAATCAAAGACAGTATTAGTTCCCTAAACAGCCCTGGGGAGCGGGGGTGGGGGTGGGGGCTAGTGCTCTAGTCTGTACATGGGGTCATGACCTCTATGACATAATCTTCCTGCGACCGATTCCCTCTTGATTGTAAACGCCTGTGTGTGGTGCACTGCGTCTCATCAGGGCACGGGTCTTAGGCATTTAGCAGACGCTCTTATCCAGAGCGACTTACACAGTTTACATTTCTTTACACACAATCCATTTATACAGCTGGATATTTTACTGAAGCAATTCAGGTTAAGTACCTTTAGCTCAAGGGTACAACGGCAGTGTCCCACCTGGGAATCAAACCTGCAACCTCTGAGTGACCCTGACCCCCTGACCCCTGTGACCCCTGACCCCTGACCCCTGACCCCTGTGTGACCCCAGGTGGCCGCG
Organism: Aldrovandia affinis; assembly: GCA_029706075.1. Taxonomy (NCBI): domain Eukaryota; kingdom Metazoa; phylum Chordata; class Actinopteri; order Notacanthiformes; family Halosauridae; genus Aldrovandia; species Aldrovandia affinis. The sequence goes on along the minus strand of JAINUG010000346.1, from coordinate 126,163 downwards.
ACGCTGAATAACCTGGCCGTGCTGTACGGGAAGAGGGGCAAATACAAGGAGGCGGAGCCTCTGTGCAAGAGGGCCCTGGAGATCAGAGAGAGAGCCACGTTTCAAACAGCCACAGAGCCACAGGGCCACGCCCTCTTTTCTTTTGCACAGAGCCACGCCCACTTCCACACAGCCACGCCCTCTCAGAGCCACGCCCCTCTTTCACACCTCTTGTCAGTACATGTGGCCCCGAGTTGGAATGCCACAGAGAGCTAAAATGATTCCCCATGCAGCTGTAAATCTGATTGGCCCGTTGCTTTGGTTACCCCAGTGCAGCTGAGTGTATTTTTAAGAGTGGGTGGGGCCATTGTTGAGCTGAAACCTGAAACCCTTTAACCCTTAGAGGACTGATGTCACAGTGTGGTGTGTGTTCTGGAACACGCCGTAACATTCCGGTTGATTGTGACTGATGACATCATCGAAGAGCTGGAGGATTCCGGAATAGAACACGGAGAATTAGAACTAGAGCAGGGGAATTCTGGGAATTCAGGAACAGGGAATGCTGGGAATTCCCCCCGGACATGCTGTTTGGGTGACAGAAGGAGACGGTCAGCGTTGTTGGGTGTGGTGCAGCGTTAGACCGATGTTGCGGGTTGTGGGTTGGTTGAACGTTGGATGAAAAACATTTTTAAAAGACAAACATTTACAATGTATGAGGTGTTAGTGAATATAGCAGTAGTAAAATGAAAGAATATATATACATACATATACATGAAACGACAGAAAAAAAAAGTATATATATATATATTGATTGGGAAGGAGTGAATTGACCCTTGAAATCAATTCAGAGCTTTCTTAAGTCAATATTTAAATTCAATGAACTCTCACAGAAAGGGATTCATTGGAAATGTGAAGAAATCACTTAAATAAGGGTGTGAGGTTGATTGTGAATTAGATTAATGAGAGACCCACACTCCGTGCTCCTTAGCATGTATTTCCTTCATCGGTGAATAGTACTATAGAATCAGCCATAGTACGGCGCCCCTGGGGCAGTTTTAGGGGTTCAGTGCCTTGCTCAAGGGCACTACAGCAGTGCCCCAGGAAGTGAACTAGCCTCCCTCTGGCTTCCAACCACCTTCAGCTCCCTCAAACACTCTCCTCGCTCACCCACCTGTGCCGCATCGCCTTCACCTAAAAACGCTTCTCCCTTGACTTAAATATATATATTTTTAAATCTGTTTTTAGCCATGCATTATTATGATATGTAATTTCTTGGTGTTTGTCTTTTTAAAGTGCACTATTGTTTTTATTGTGTGTTGCAATGTCACCACACACTCTGCATAACACTTTGAGATACTGGTTTGAAAAGCACTCTATAAATAAAATGTGTTATTATTGTTATTATCATGAACCATAAAGTCTCCCTGGGGTTAGCTGAGACTCACGCTGGCCGTCTGCTCCGCCCAGGTTCTGGGGAAGGACCACCCCGACGTGGCCAAGCAGCTGAACAACCTGGCGCTGCTCTGTCAGAACCAGGGCAAGTACCAGGAGGTGGAGTACTATTACTGCCGGGCCCTGGAGATATACGAGTGCAGGCTGGGCCAGGACGACCCCAACGTCGCCAAGACCAAGAACAACCTGGTGAGAGAGGGAGGGAGGGAGGGGGTGGAGGGAGGGAGGGGGGAGGGGGGAGAGGGAGAGAGGGAGGGAGGGAGGGAGGGAGGGAGGGAGGGAGGGAGGGAGGGAGGGAGAGGGAGAAGGAGCTGTACTCATAGCAGAGATGGGCCACAGGTGTCTCTCACTGTGTGGAGGGCTGAGCTATCCCAGGAGGCTTTGCAGCACAGAGCCGTCCATACAGAGATCGCCACGGTTACCGGGTTCCCGTAAGATAAAAACAAAAAGGGCTTTTCCCTTCGGACAAAGGAGCATTCATGTTTTTTTAAGAGAGGAAGTGCGCCCCTCCTGGCCCGGGACAGAAGGGCAGGGCTCAGTTTGTGCTGTCCCGTCTCTGAGGGGCCAGGGGGCCGCGGTGGTCTTAGTGCTGGCTGCCCCTGCAGCCCGGGTTCAAGCACACAAGATTTTAATAATGACACGTACAATTAGGGATGAATTAAGCTGGAGATAGTTCATGCATAACGTTTACCCAAGAGATCAAATCAAATGTATTTGTGTAGCCCTTTTTTTACAAATACACTGTCACAGAAATAAAATAAAATAAAATATACTTAATCCTTAATACTTAATAAAAGACCCCCAACCCACCCAAAAGCAAGCTTAAGGCGACACAGTGGTGAGGAAAAACTCCTTGTTTGAGAGTATTGGGAGGAACCAGACTAAAGGGGGGGGAGCCTATCCTATTCTGGCCGGCACAGGGTGTGTCCAAAAAAGACCGATCATGGTCAGTCCAAAAATAGGCTTCTGAGTTCATATAATATTACGTTGATTTGTTTGCAGAGAAGGTTCCTGTTCAGCCCAAGGGTGACATGGTTCTCTCTGTGTTTTTTTAGCACAGGGTGAATTCACAGGTAGAATGCCTCTCGCTCGCTGGAGTACGGACCGAGGGCCTCGGGTCAAAATGGGGCCGATTTGAACTCTGTCTCTTTTTCCTCCTGCAGGCTTCCTGTTACCTGAAGCAGGGAAAGTACAAGGAAGCTGAAGTCCTGTACAAGGAGATTCTCACCCGCGCTCACGAGAAGGAGTTTGGATCTGTGGATGGTGAGTTTCGCCGATCCGAGCGTCCTCATTGGTGTCTTTGAGGTGTTGGGGCTTCTCAACGCTGGTCCTGCAGGGACACAGGGTGTTTTCACCTTATTATCAACAACTCGTTTAGACACAACAAACCCAAGTGAGGTGAATTACCAGTGTGATCAACCGCTTTAATTGAGCAGTTAAGGGCTGAGAAACCATGAAAACCAGCACAGGAAAACCAGCACACACTGCGGCCCTCCAGGACCACGTTTGAGAACCTCTACCTTAGACCTTCATCTGTTGGGGGTGGTGGATAGCGTAGCGGTCTAGCGCACCGTATCTTGGCTGGTCCTGTACGAGTGTGAGCTGCTCGTCAGGGATGCGGTTCTAAACCCGTCTCTACCAGACTGGTCCTGGTCGTCAGCCCCGATCAGGGGCGGTGTTTGTCTGTCCGCCCCAGGGGAAGGGGGGAGGGTGAGCCGGCTCGGGTCCGCCGTGAAGCACGTAAGGGAGTCTCCAGAACGTGGGTGGGGGTGAATTCTGTCTTGAAGGAAGCGGAGTTCGCTGCCCTCTGAGAATTAGCTTGCCTCATAGAGACGAGCGGCGGACTCGTGTGGGGAGGGTGAATCGAAATAAATAGAGGGTGTAATTGGCCACTAAATTGGGCTGAAACAAAAAAAAAAATTTGAAACAAAGTCAAATGTAAAAATTCTTTTAATAAATAGACCTTTATGAGCCGCAAGCTGATCAGTCATCTGTTTCCTAACAAACTTATTATACCGTCTTCAGTGTTTTTATGCACACAGAATTGCACATGTACACAAGATTGAATCATATTACACTGACCTAAAGCCAGACCTTGTTCAAATGTGCATATTTGAAATATTTTAACTCTTTAAGATGCCAGTTAAAATGTGAAAACACTCTTGGGAGTTCCCCCAATAATTTCCCCACAAAACGTGTTACCAACCAAAAAACGTGCCACAATCGTATGAAATAAGAAGTGGGTGAAGATAGATTTATCTTTTTTCCTGAACGGTCAGTAATCTGCAGGAAGCTTTACTGGCATCTAAAGGGTTAAAGTGTGTCAGGTAATTATTTGACTCGGGACTCAAAAAATTTAACATATTTAATGGAGTGGTGGTGGGGAGTTAGCGTACGTTCTGTGTGTCGAGCTAGTGAAGGCAGCTACAGGTAAAGTGTGGAGCTAGCGGAGGCAGGGAGAGGTGATGTTTTAGCGTAGGTTAGCGTACGTTCTTTGTGTCAAGCTAGCGAAGGGGGATATTTTAGCGTAGGTTAGCATACGTTCTGTGTGTGGAGCTAGCGGAGGCAGGCAGAGGTGATGTTTTAGCGCAGGGTGTGACAGGCCCAGCCACGCTCTGTGTAGCTGTCTGAATCTTGTCCTGCTGGCTCCACGTCGCTCCCTCAGCGAGATTAATCTGTCCTTTCAAACCAGCGAGAGCGGGAGGTGGCCGACGCACCGCCATTTAAAACGGAGCGGCGTGCGCAGGGGCGACTGGCCGCACAGGGAGGCTCGACGGGTCTGAAGACATACCCAGGACTCCCCTCCCTCCCTCCTCCCTCCTCCGCTCTCCTCCTCCTCCTCCACTCGCCCCCTCCTCCCCTCGCTGGCACAACGACGCTAGCCTGCTATGTGCACTTTACTACTGAAGTTAATTAATCCAGGAACAGACCCTAACCCCAGAGCCACCTGTAACCTGCATTAAAGTGCCTTAAACAAGAGAGGAAGTGTAGTGTCACACTGTGGGAGAGAGGAGGGGGGGGAGCTGGGAATTGTAGTTTTTTGTTGCCATAAAGTTGCCATATAAAGCAGATTCATGACTGTCTGTATTGAGAGAAGTGAAGGACCACACAGTATATCTGTCTGTAATGGTGGTGCTTTCATTTGACATCATTCAACAAATATGTAGTCCAGGGGGTGTGAGTGAAGAGGGCAGTTCAGTCCAAAGAACAGAATGTTTGCTTGTGTTTCATTTTAATGTGTGTGCTTGTGTGTGTCTGTGTCTGTGTGTGCGTGTGCATGCACATGCATGTGTGTGTGTGTGTGTGTGTGTGTGTGTCAGTGTCGTGTGTGTGTGTGTGTGTGTGTGTGTGTGTGTGTGCATGTACATGCATGTGTGTGTGTGTGTGTGTGTGTGTGTGTGTGTGTGTGTGTGTGTGTGTGTGTGTGTGTGTGTGTGTGTGTGTGTGTGATGGAAGAATGAGGTAACCTGACCAAAGAAATGGGTGGAGGTCGCTGTCAATTAGCTGTCAATCACTGACCTGACTTGACTTGTTTGAACCAATCAAATGGTTTTTTGCTCTTCACCACAAATCTGTGATTGGCATATTAGCTGTGCCCATATATGGTGTCATGCCTCATTCACCCAACACTAATACCAAAGATACACAGGCCTGATCCTTCAAGTGTTCAGTACTTGATTCTATAACACTATATCTCTGGCTGTTAAAAGCAGTGAAGTGCGATGCTTTTAAATGTGTGAGTCTTCAGTCCTGTTCTGGTCATTTTGGTCATTTTTTGTGTGAAGGAGTAAAGTAGGGGTGTAACGGGACACAAAGATCACGGTTCGGTACGCACCTCGGTTTTGAAGTCACGGTTCGGTATGTTTTCGGTACAACGTGGGGGGAAAATAAACGCAAAACATAAAATAGCTTTTAATTTATTATGAACTAAACAGTGGCTAATTGGCCATCATTTACTGAAGTAAGGCACATATCTTTCTTAAATACAAGGCAAGGCAAGTATATTTATATAGCACATTTCATACAACAATGGAAATTTAAAGTGCTTATAGAATAATAATAATAATAATAAAAAGTAATCAGAATAGATAAAAAATTCAATATATAGAGTAAAAAATACAAATAAATAAATACATAAAAATGTTAGTCAATAACCGCTGCAACCGCACACAAAACAAGTTCCGCACGTGCGTTAGTGGTTAAAGCAGGATTGCATTCGTTGGGTTCACAGTGCGTACCGAACCCAAAGTCCTGTACCCAACGGTTTGGTACCAGTATGTGTGCCGTTACACCCCTACTAAAGGAGGTCTACCTCCGAGGTCACACTCCTGGTTATAGTTCTGGATTATGATCTGTTTTCTGTTCCTCATTCAGAGCAAAGCAAACTTCCTGTTTCCTGAAGTTAAGCCTTTGTTGTTGTCATGTCATTGTTTTTGTATCTCATTTTTAATTGATTTCTCTCCTTTTGTTTTGCTTTTGTTGATTTGCCATTAATTGTATTTTCATTCCTTTTTGTCTTTTGATTCCACTCATTTTAATATTGTTTAAGGGCACTATTGTTTAAAGTAAATCAGTAAATGTGTAATCAAAGTATTCAGTACTGCATGTTTGGTGGAAGATGAGCCATTTCTCTCTGATATTTCTATATGCTGATGATGTCACATCGAATGTGTAAGTGTCCATGTTGTTATGCTGTCATTGCTGGATTCCTTAAACCCATGTGACTGAGTTCCATCTCATTTTCTTTGCTTTTTTCCCCGTTTTGTGTCAAGCACCATTAAAATCTTTCCATCACTCCGTGTGTAAAACCTCCATCCTGCTGTGTCTCGTATGTGGTCCCTAATTGCACACAGCAGTAACGATGTCCCCCCTCTTTACGAGACGTGTGCTACGCCCATAATCGCCATAACTCTGCTGGATGGATCATTTTATCGCCCTGTCCCGCGGGCCGTGTCCTGCTCTCACACTAATAAACAGATGCCACCGCGCAGACTAAAGCAATCTGCTCTGGTAACGGAGGATTCGCGCTTCCGCCCGCAGTGGACCAGAACACGCCGGTGAAGTCTGTTTCTCTGTGTGCGTTACGATGAATCGTTTAAAAGTCAAACTGAGTAAAAGTTGGTGCAAATATTTGTTTTAGTAACCGCGTGGAACGTCTGAGGTAGGGAGTGTTGGGAGTGTCCAAACGCACGAGTTTTTTAACCTCGTTATTAAACCCGTGACAAGCTCTTTGAGGAGTGAGTGTGTTTGAGAGTTCTGCTTCTAATTCTCCGTGTTCTGTTCTGGAATTCTCCAGTACTTTGATGACGCCATCAGCAGGCCTTTATGATGTCATCGATTACAGTAAACCGGAATGTTACAGTTCTCTGATGATGTCATCATGTCATCTGGAACACGATGATGCCGTGTTCTATAATAAACCCCACACGGTGACATCACTCCTCTAAGGGTGAAAGGGTTTGAGTTCTTTATGCTGCTGGCGTAACTGTCGCGTGGACTCTTTTATGAAACGCGATACTCGTTCTGTAACTGAACCTCGGTTTAAATCGATCCACAGTCAAACCAGTGGATCCCATTAGAACATTATTATTATTATTATTATTTCTATGTTGGCATTCCAAACAATGCATCACCTTTCCACGTTTACCTTTTTTTTGCTCATTTCTATATCGAGACACTCGATTTCCCCAACCCACTCTGTTCGATAGTGCTAAGACGTATTCCCCATTATCTGATAGTATTTCGATTTATTTTCATTTTTTATTATTTTATTAGTTGAAATCGGTCCCTCTTGGTTTAACGCGGCGTTGGTTTTGCGTCGGCGATAATAAGGAGTTTGATGTTTATAAACGCATAGTGAGTCAGTCAGTCAGTCAGTCCATAACGCTACGATCCGTGTCCCTGAGCTTCTACTGTGCGGATGGATTTGTTTATTCCTTCCTGGATTTAACCATCCTCTTGGAAACATGACAAGTGCACATCCAGAACGAGATGTAAATTAAAATTAAAAAGTTGACGTGACGGTCGAACCTGTGGGGTCGCGTGGCTCGGGCGTGTTGACGGGAAACGACGGGTCGGTAAAAACGCTGTGACCCGCTCCTCTCGCATCACCAGCCCGGGACAAAAAGCCCAAACCCTGCATCTCCAGAAACACAACTCTTCAGCGAATGAGGATATCTGTTCCTTTATTATATCGCCTTGTGCAAGAGAAGGTTTCGTGTTAGTCACAGAACCGTGAAACACTGACGATGCAAGCTGTATTAAGCATTAAACTCAAAAATGGAGGAGGTTTTTTTTTCTACATTTTAAATGGTGATTTTAGGTGACATTGATTTTTTATTTTAAATGTTTTTTCATCCCATCCCAACATCCCCCCTGCACCCGCGGTAAAATTGCCACTGTAGGTTATATATATAGATATATATACATATAGTGGAAGTGAAGTGTTATGAAGTTTGTTTTTCATCTTCTGAAAAAGTATCGGAGCAGGTAAACTTTGTAAGTAACGAGGCAGAAACGGTTTCTTGGCCTCTGTGTTGATCCTGAGGCAGGGCTGTGCGCAGTTCACCTGTCACCTGTCTCGTGTGTTTGCGTTGCAGCTGAGAACAAGCCGATCTGGATGCACGCAGAGGAGAGGGAGGAGATGAGCAAAGTAAGTGTGGCATGCTGGGAAATGTAGTTTTTTTCGGGAAAGGGGGTGGGGGGTGAGTGGACATTCTCGTTTTCCCACTTGTGAGGGGTGGAGGAGGGAGGGCAGGTGGAATGTTCTGGGCCAGGGTGGGGTGGGCCTGCTCAAGGCAGAAGCTGCCCCTATAAGCACTGACACAGGACCAGTTCTGCTCCACCAAATCCAAACCTCAACCATTGGGGAGAAAAACGCTAAACTGATTTGAGATCAGTGCTCCCCAGTAAACTGTACTGAACTGAATCAAACTGAGAGGGAGACCTAAGACCGGTTGAAGAGAGAGAAAGAGAAGGAGAGAGCAACAGAGAGACACAGAGAGAGAGAGAGGGAGAGAGAGAGGAAATGGAGAGAGTGAGAGAGTAAAACTGTAGGGAGAGAAACTGAGAGAGAGAGTAAGACTGGTTGAAGAGAGAGAGAGAGGGAGAGAGCAACAGAGAGACAGAGAGAGAGGCAGAGAGGGAGAGAGCAGAGAGACACAGAGAGAGAGAGAGAGAGAGAGAGAGAGAGAGACACAGAGAGAGAGAGAGAGACACAGAGAGAGAGAGAGAGAGAGAGAGAGCGAGGGAAATGGAGATCAGTTTGTGCTGTGAGAGCGTTTTGCTCGACTAAAACCTGCCCCCCAGGGCAAGCACAGAGACAGCACTCACTATGGGGAGTATGGCGGCTGGTACAAAGCCTGCAAGGTCAACAGGTAAGAGAGCTGCAGGCTGAAGGTCAGTCAAGGTCACGCCCACATTCCTTCTCTTCAGGCCAAATCATCTCTGCGTTGTTTATGCAAGTTTACTAAATGTCTACTAAATATTGATATAAATAACTAGGTATCTTTAATGCATCATTTTCTGTTATTTAAATCAGTGTTAATAATGTATTATTATATTATTTGTTAAAATGCATATTTAAAATGATTATTATTAATGTATTATTTTATTGTATTGTAACTGTGCGCATGTGCGTGTGCGTGTGTGTGTGTGTGTGTGTGTGTGCTCCTGTGTGTGTGTGTGCGTGTGTGTGTTGCTCCTGTGTGTGTGTGTGTGTGTGTGTGTGTGTGTGTTGCTCCTGTGTGTGTGTGTGTGTGTGTGTGTGTGTGTGCTGCTCCTCTCTCCCAGCCCCACAGTGAACACCACTCTGAGGAACTTGGGGGCGCTGTACCGCCGTCAGGGCAAGATGGAGGCCGCGGAGACTCTGGAGGAGTGCGCCATGAGGTCCCGCAAGCAGGTAACCCCCCCTCCTGACCCCTGACCCCTGATCTCTGACCCCCCAGGGACACTCACACAGCATGAAAGGTAGTGTAGTGTAGTGGTTAGGGAGCTGGGCTTGGGACTCAGAGGTTGCAGGTTCGATTCCCATTGCTGCCACTGTACCCTTGAGCTAAAGGTACTTAACCTGAATTGCTTCAGTAAAATATCCGGCTGTATAAATGGATTGTATGTAAAGAAATGCAAACTGGGGGCCTTTCATCTTCACCAATATCAAGAATCTGTGGTTTGTTTTTGTTTTATGGTTTAGACAGAAGAGTGATCTGATGATTGATTCTTTCTCTCCCTTTCTCTCCTTCTCTCACTCTCTCTCTCCCTCTCCCTCTTCCTTGCGCTCTCTCTCTCCCTCTCTCTCTCTCTCTCTCTCCCTCTCTCTCCCTTTCTCCCCTCTCTCTCTCTCTCTCTCTCTCTCTCTCTCTCCCTCTCTCCCTCTCTCCCTCTCTCCCTCTCTCTCTCCTCTCTCTCTCTCTCTCTCTCTCTCTCTCTCTGCTTGCGTTGGCTCCAGAGCTCTACAGTAAGTTGTCTCACACAGAGATCTGTGTTGTGTGCTAACCTTCATTAGCATCACTAGCGCTGTGTTAGACTGACCTTGTGCAACGAGCCATGATCACTGCATCTCCCTCATACACACACAACTTCAACACCACTGGGATGCTATTGTGCTCTTCATTGTGTGTGTGTCTGTGTGACATCACAGGGCACTGACCCGATCCACCAGTCGCGGGTGGTGGAGATCCTGAAGGAGGGCGAGGGGAGGCGGAGCCGGGACAGTCTGTCCGGCACGGTGAAGTACGAGAGCAGCTCAGAGACCGGAGAGGAGGTGAGTATGGGCCTGGAGTGGAAGAGGGTGAGTACAATCCCACAGCTCTCTCTGACCCCCCTAAAACACCCCCTAAAACACCCCCACCCCCCTAAAACACCCCCCCTAAAACCCAAACCCAGCTGGGCCGACAGTGGGCCTCATACACGCTGAAGTAACGGTGGACTGGCATCTATACGTCACATGATCACCCTGCCATCGCTCTCTAGATGATTATATTCCATATGTGGCCCCTTGGATAAGACAGATGGCCCTGAATCACTGACACAGCCAGAGCCTCTCACACCTCACTGCCAGCCTGTGTGTGTGTGTGTGTGTGTGTGTGTGTGTGTGTGTTGTGTGTGTGTGTGTGTGTGTGTGTGTGTGTGTGTGGTGAGTGTGGGAGTGTGTGGGAGTGTGTGTGTGTGTGTGTGTGTGTGTGTGTGTGTGTGTGTGTGTGTGTGTGTGTGAGTGTGTCTCACTCTCATCCTGTTTGTTTTTTATTGCATCGTTTGTTTAACCTCTGACCTTTCCACCCGTTCCATTGGGGTCGTCGTCGTGGTGATGTTCTGTTTGTTTTCCTGACACTCTACCAGAACCACGCTCTACCTACTGAGCCACACAGAACCATGCTCTACCTACTGAGCCACACAGAACCACGCTCTACCTACTGAGCCACACAGAACCACGCTCTACTACCTACTGAGCCACACAGAACCACGCTCTACCTACTGAGCCACACAGAACCACGCTCTACCTACTGAGCCACACACAGAACCACGCTCTACCTACTGAGCCACACAGAACCACGCTCTACCTACTGAGACACACAGAACCATGCTCTACCTACTGAGCCACACAGAACCACGCTCTACCTACTGAGCCACACAGAACCACACTCTACCTACTGAGCCACACAGAACCACAGCTCTACCTACTGAGCCACACAGAACCACGCTCTACCTACTGAGCCACACAGAACCACGCTCTACCTACTGAGCCACACAGAGACGCTCTACACTGAGAGAACCACACTCTACCTACTGAGACACACAGAACCACACTCTACCTACTGAGCCACACAGAACCACACTCTACCTACTGAGCCACACAGAACCATGCTCTACCTACTGAGCCACACAGAACCACACTCTACCTACTGAGACACACAGAACCATGTGCCTATGTTTACCTGCAAACTACCTGGCTCTCTGGTTTGCAAGCTAGCAACCTAGATGCAAACTGATGTATCCACGCAAGATGGATAACTTGGCTTTGAACATTGAAACTACAAACTACAAACTACACGCACACACTCACACACACACACACACACAGACGCACACACACACACACACACACACACACACACACACACACACACACACACACACACACACACACACACACACACACACACACACACACTCACACTCACACACACACACACACTCACACACACACACACACACACACACACACACACACACACTCACACACACACACACACACACACACACACACACACACACACACACACACACTCACACACACACACTCACACACACACACACACACACACACACACGCTGAAGCTTGGGCTTGTTTGTGTTGAACAATACTGAATGTTCTCACTGCGTCTCGTGACTGTTGGGTACCGCGTGTAAGGAGCAGCGTAGCGTAGCGTAGCTAATCTAGCCTCCTCAGTCGGTCGGTCCCGTAAAACGGTCCCTAGTGGTGGTGAACCGAGGCTCTTGTGCCCTGAGGCTCTGAGGCGTTCGAACCGTTATTTCCTCACGGTTATGAATGAATGAATGAATATTGGATTTATACAACACTTTTATTCCAATGAACTCAAAGCGCTTTACAACGATAGGGGGGCAACTCACCTCAACCAGCACCAATGTGCAGCCCCCACCTGGGTGAACACGATGGCAGCCATAGTGCGTCAGTACAAACTCACCACACATCAGATACACAGTGGAGAGGCCAGGAGGGAGGGAGTTTTTTTGCATCGTTTGTTTGTTGCCGTTTTGTCGTCCTCTCTGACCGTGTCACACGCACCCCGTCGCATTTCCATGTGCTGCTAACCCCCCGTTGGGATACTCCAGTGACAGCCAATTAGCCAATCAAATGTCCCCTCCCCAAACCCCTCTCCCCTCTCTCTCTCTCTCTCTCTCTCCCTCTCTCTCCCTCTCCTCCCCTCCCCTCTCCCTCTCTCTCTCTCTCTCTCTCTCTCTCTCTCTCTCTCTCTCATGTGGATTGTACTCTCCCTCTCTGTGCTGTCCTTGCCCCCCCTCCCCACTGATGGAGTGAGAGGTGGGGGGGGGGGGGGGGATTTGTCTCTCTTGATTTTACTGACTTATTTGCTGCACTGGGGTGAAAGAGTAACTCCATTTTGACCAGTAACCACAGCGTAGCCATGATTAGACCAGTATACAAGACCAGAACAACTCACACTGTGTATTAGGAGTGCCCATGTATTAAAACCTAAATGAAAAATAAGGTGTCACAACATTTTGAGGAAATGAAAGGCAATGGTGTGCAAACAAAATATTTATAGATATTACAATTTCATACCATCCTTTCTCAAACAAACATATGTTCTATATGTATCAGTGTTTATGACATTCTTGAATAACAAATACCAAATGAGTAAAAATGTTGTGTTGGTTTTTCATGAGTGAAAACAAACAGATCTTGTAGTGGACTGACTTTTGGACCCCACTGTTATCAATTATATATATATATATATATATATATATATAGCAAGTTAAGTTTGATAATTTGATAATACTCCTTTCTGTTCCAATCCACTGTTTTCCCCCAGACCAGCAAATGAATACTTTATTAGGTTTCTCTAAAAATCCTGTTTCATCTCTCAAGTCACAGACTTCATGTTTATTTGAACAGTGTGGTCTGCTGCTGCCCCTTTGAAACAGAATCTGAAGTCAGCCAATCGGCGGAGGGTGTGTGTGGCTGGGGAGAACTTACCCTTCCCCTGACCATGGGCATGGCCATGTATACACTGTATATATAAACCATTAAATACACACATATATATATATATAAACCATTAAATACAGATGCTAGTGATAGAGGACTGGAGGTGGAGTTAGCTCACTCAATCCACTGCCTACAGTGGAGGTAACTAAGCTGAAGTCTGCATATAGAAAATGACATGAAACAGATTGAATGAATGGCAGGTGAATATGGCAAAGTAACTCACTAGAGGATTGTGAGTGGGGAGTCTGCACCTGTTCAGAATCTCCTCAAAAGGCCTAAGAGTGCCTGAAGTCCATGTCTGCATTTCAGTGAGTGAAAGAAACCTCCATTTATTCAAACATTTCTAAGCTTCGGCCGATAAGGCCACTCTTGTAAATATAGAGGCTTTTAGGCCAGCAGAGGGAAGCACTGAAAGAGATGAGCGTTTCAAAGGGGCAGCTCCTGTGTGGAGCAGACATGCGCATGTGAGACTGTGAGACGCACAGCCGCCCAGCAATGATAACTTCCTGTGCAGTGACGAGCACCAACTGACATCATCACACTGACGTAACACTTAGAGGAGTGATGTCACAGTGCGATGTGTATATTCTAGAACACGCCGTAACACGCTAGTTGATTCTAATCCATGACATCATAAAGGGCTGCCGATGGCATCATCAAAGAACCGGAGAGTTCCAGAACAGAACACGGAGAATTAGAACCAGAACTCTCAAACGAACTCAACATCTTCACACAGACGTTCAGCATTCGTCTCTCATACGTTAAAAGCTTGTGCAGTGTGCATAATCACATTTGCAGTGCCATTGCAGTCCATCGGTGTGTTATTTGCAGGCTAATTTCCAGTGTGCCGGGGGCCAGGCCAGACGGGAGCACACAGGCCTGAGTCACGTTGGTGCGTTGCTGTTATGAGGGGGCATTCAGCGGCCGTCCGTCACGCAGTGGACAGAGAGAGACCAACCAGAAGCTCTCTAATTCATGTTCAGAATCTCATCGATCGGCCTTTATTCAATTCTATCGGAGTTGATGTCAAGCGCTGTCTTAATCTTCTTTGTGTGTGTGTGGTGTGTTTTTGTCTCTCTCTGCTTTAGGCTTAAGCCATCAAGATTTTCCTCCACCCTCCTCTCCTCTCCTCTCCTCCCCTCCCAACAAAAATAAGCGAATCAAAAGGATGTCTTTCCTTCTAGCTTTCCCCCTCCTCTCTCCCTCTCTCCCTCCCTCCTTCCGAACGAAAGCTTCCTCTGCCATTCCTGGTTTCTTCGGCCAAGAACGTTGCTCAACTGCTGCTTCCGAACCCAGCCGGAAAAAAGAACCAATGGGGAATGTGGTTCCTCCTCGTACAAGACTGCTATATATTACTCCTTCATCCTCCTCTCTTTTCTCTCTCTCTCTCTCTCTCTCTCTCTCTATGCCCCCCTCTCTTCGTTCACTCTTTTTGTCACTTTCCAACTGTATAATGCTTATATTTATCGAGTTGTGATATGTTGCTACGGAGTCGGATGGCGCGTGGACTAGACTGGAGGGGAGTCGCGGTGGCCGACGGAACTTTGCGGCGGATCTTTGCGGAGTTCTTTGCGGCGGATTGTTGGGAATGTAATAAACTGTGCGGGACGATGGCAGGGTGTGTCCACGCGATCCACGGAGCTCCCACTATTTACAGTATCGGTGTAGCGGCGGCATTGCAACAGACCTGCCCGCACTAAAGATGTACAACACGATGCTATTTCTGTAGATGTAGGATGGTGTTGCCCGGGGGAACACTAACGCTTTGGGGTGCTCATTTTGCTGTAGACGGTTAATTTTGTTCGTGTCATTAAATGATTTTGAGCAGGAATTGACAACCTAGGTGCCTGTATTTAGCATTTTTATATTCTTTTTTTAAATCACGGTTATGACTTTTTTAAATTATTATTTGCTTCCCTCGCAACATAAATTAGATCATTTGTAATGTCAAGAATTCTGAAAACAACGGAGGAATTTTCATCAAATACGTAGGCTGGAGACTGTCCGGTCGCCTACTTGTGTATTATAACTCCACAAGATCACACCTAATTCGTTTTCACATTCATCAATTTAATTCACAATTTTCACTTTGCAACAAAAGCTGTGCCGTGGGTTTGAACTAATAATGTCGTCTTCAAAAGGTTATTTTTTAAAACGTTTTCAGTATTTCTTTTATATTATGAATAATGCTTCATTCTACCTTGTTATGTTTGCAGTGACTTTACACACATATAAGAATCGCAGCTTTATGAAACTATAAATTATTTATTTAAAAACATTTATGAAAAACGCCAGTTGGGGGAACGTTGCTTCAGTAGGCTCCCCGTGGCCTCCCCAGCCCTGCCGTAGAATATCAGCTGAACCCAAGTAACCGTTTCAGAAACGCTGACACGCTTGGCTACGCAGGTAATCTCGCAGTGTATTCAAGGCTTTACCGCTGAAACCGCCAACGCGCTCGGAAAGCGCTCAAAGCCGCCCTTCTGGCCAGTCAACACGCTTGCTCGTTAGCGTGTAACACACGCGTCAATGTGCGCCGAGTAGCCGCTAAAAAGGGAATTGTGCGCGAAGACCTTTAGACCAAAGGGCCTTGAATGTCCAGGAAAATCTATCTCCTTCGAATCTATCGCTGGAGAGAGGTTTGCGGGTTCAGGTGGTTTCTTGCTCATTAAATAGTCTTTCAGAGACGTAGGCCTACCGGGCAAGGGAAGTTATACACGCACCGCAATTTAGTTGCAGGAGGGGCAAGCAATGGGAGAGGTTTCTATGTTTTAGTCCTCAAATCCCCAACACAGAATAAACTGGTTTCTGGAGGGTGCCTCCAAGCACGGACGCTCTACTCTAGATTCCCCTCGATATTTATGTGGATACTTATGATGGAATAACAACAAATATATTTATTATTGTGTCATTTTAAAGTGTTACATTAACTGGATGTAATATTATTCGAACACTATGCTTAAGCTTGCGGATTTAATAAGCGTTTACACTTCACGCAAGGTTTTTTTGTTTTTGTTTACGAATTCCCTATTTCCACGGACACTAAAGGTAGCACACACACACACACACAGGAGAAAGGAAGTGGTCTTTAAAAAAAGAAGTCGATACACGTGTGTGTTGTAGAATGACCCAGGTTTTGATCTCTCTGTTCCTTCTTTTAATGCAATCTCTGTTTTTAGGGAAGGAAATACGATATGACTGTAGGCACCATGTTAGTAAGTAGTCCTAGTAGCTCTGCATCTGTTTGCCCTTTTGCATTGTGACGAATGTTTCACTAACATTGTTGACGTCGTCTTGAATAAAGACTCTTTCATTTGTGAAGTGGCAAAGTGGCTTTTTTTATTTCTTGTTATTGCACCTTTTATGGAACAAGGTAAGTCTCGGTTCTCTTGTCGTAGCGACAGTCAGCCTGGGGGAATCGGGATTGGATGAGTCGTTTAGCCAATCAGATGCAGGGGATGCGAAAGTGGCCGGATGTGACGATTTCGTTCAGGTCCGACGGCATTCCGAAGCGGGGCTCGCACGGAACGGCTGACCCACTTTCCCTAAACAGTCGGCCGCCAATTACCGTCTATGGCTGTTCCCGCCAAGCGATCTGCGCGTTCGTGTATAGCGCACACAGCCGGGGCCCAAACGTCAAATGGGCCGCGGAATTATTGGGAAAATGTTAATATTTATATTACTTATTAATATTATTCTTTTATTTGTGTTTTTTAAAACATAATTAATATTACACTTACACGCCTACTATGTTAATCACACAGGATCCGTATTATTGTTATTATTATTATTATTAGTAGTAGTAGTAGTCATAAAAAATAACGCAGATGAAATCATATCTCCAATGTAACGTTAAATCTAAGAACTCCATCTCCCAGAATGCCATTCTTCCAGTTCCCCGTAGGGGGGTTGGTTGGGGGGCCCCAAAATGGAGGCGGGGCCTAGACCCAGCCCTGCACACACCCATGGACACCTGCTGGCTTGGTCCGTCCACCGTACACAAACGGTGACTGGAGTGTGCTGGTGGGTTCCATCTCTCCCCTAACAGGAAGAAAAAGATGAACTGGAGGAAGATGTTATTTCAGGCCCGTTTCGTTCCTCCATTCCTTGAGTCTGTCGAGTCAGGCGGGGCACGGGGCGGTGGATAGCGTAGCGGTCTAACGCACGTATCTTGGCTGGTCCTGTACGAGTGTGAGCTGCCTATCAGGGACGCGGTTCTAAACCCGTCTCTACCAGACCGGCCCTGGTCATCGGCCCCGATCGGGCGGGCGTTTGTCTGTCTGCCCCAGGGGAGGGGGGGGAGGGTGAGCCGGCTCGGGTCCGCCGTGAAGCACGTAAGGGAGTCTCCAGAACGTGGGTGGGGGCGAATTCCGTCTCGAAGGAAGCGGAGTTCATTGCCCTTGGAGAATGGATAAAAGGATCTGCTAAATGGCGTACATCATTATATTAGATTGCATTGTTTTGATACAGAATGTCTTCATGACCAAGAGGCTCAGAGGAATGAAGAAATAAAAACAGGGCTTATCTTATTTATTATATATCTGAAATATGCCAATCTTTGGATGTGTTTATGATTGCTATGTAGTATCGGTGATATTTGTAGGCCCGTCTCAAGAGGTGGGGGGCCCGGGGAGGGGTGGGGGCAATGACATCATAGACTTAGCAACTGCTTAGCAACCATTGTTTATAATAGCAATAGAAATGATTATTATTATTTAAATTAATTTTTCCCCTCTCCCCAGCGGGGAGGGGGGCGGTCGCACCGGTCCCCACCCCCCACAAAGACGGCCCTGGTGCTGGATATGACTGAGTGAGGATGCTAGATTCGCATAAACTATCTGTCTTTTCAAAATCTGTTCATCCCAGTGCAGGGAGCATGGGCCTGCCAGGCTGCTCATACCCTTACAGCACTATGAGTCTGACCAGGCTGCTCATAACCTTACAGTACTATGAGTCTGACCAGGCTGCTCATAACCTTACAGTACTATGAGCCTGACCAGGCTGCTCATAACCTTACAGTACTATGAGCCTGACCAGGCTGCTCATAACCTTACAGTACTATGAGCCTGACCAGGCTGCTCATAACCTTACAGTACTATGAGCCTGACCAGGCTGCTCATAACCTTACAGTACTATGAGCCTGACCAGGCTGCTCATAACCTTACAGTACTATGAGCCTGACCAGGCTGCTCATAACCTTACAGCACTATGAGCCTGACCAGGCTGCTCATAACCTTACAGTACTATGAGCCTGACCAGGCTGCTCATAACCTTACAGTACTATGAGTCTGACCAGGCTGCTCATAACCTTACAGTACTATGAGCCTGACCAGGCTGCTCATAACCTTACAGTACTATGAGTCAAATTAATTGACAAAATATATCTATTTTTCTACCTTAAAAATAAAGCTACAGGAAAACATATATGAGTGCCATGAAAATATTACGTGAGAGTTTTGATCGATTTTTCCAGGATGCGAGGCAAATGTCAACAACCAGCGTCAAGACGCCGTCGTAGAGACCGTTGCCATGGCGCCGCGCTCAGTGGAGTGTGAAGAGTATCGAAGAGGACAGGCCCTCGGTTTCAGCCCCGTGCGTTTCCCACCGCTAAC
This sequence comes from Aldrovandia affinis, assembly GCA_029706075.1. Lineage (NCBI taxonomy): Eukaryota > Metazoa > Chordata > Actinopteri > Notacanthiformes > Halosauridae > Aldrovandia > Aldrovandia affinis. The sequence goes on along the minus strand of JAINUG010000346.1, from coordinate 107,377 downwards.
GGAGTGACCTTGAGTTTGGGTATCTCACATCAGCTCATTCGCACATCGTAGAAGTACACTGCAGTGTTTTTCATAAATACTACTATTTAAAGGGAGAGAACCCCCATCGGTTTGCTGTTAAGAATAGCATTTTAATATCGGCGGGGTTGTGTGTGGGCATTCGTTTTCCACCCTCGTGTGCAGGTTTCAGAGAAGAAGAGTCTCTTAACTATTTCCTGCCCTCTGCTGGATGGCCTCATGTACTACATCCCTTAAACTGAAGTTAGCCAATCATTAAAAAAGAGTATTCAGTGGTCTTACATGGTCAATAAACTAAGCCCCAGGCCAATGGGGAATGTCCAGCATTCCAGCACATAGACGTGTATTATCATAAAAGCGTGTGTAATTGGGAACTGTGTGTTTTCTCAAATTGAATCTCACTGATATTTATATATTTATACGTATATATGTGGTTTGGTGTCTGGGTTTGTGTGATGTGTCGAAACGAAGAGCCGGCCCAGCCCTCCGCCGGCTCTCTGTCCCGCTCCGTTAGTGTCCTGGCCCGTAGGGGGCGCTGTAGGGGCGGCCGTCCTGTGGTCACGTTCCTCTCAGGCAGCCGTGTTGGGTTAGCAGTGTGGGCTGGCTTCCTGTTTACCTGTCACAGTAGCACTAAAGGCCCGAATACACCTCACGGGTACGTGCCTCACGGGTACGCGCTTGCCTACCCAACGCGAGCCGCATTGTTCACATTGCTGCACTGTGCACTTTACGTCTGTCCGGATGTTTAAACGTTTTAAAACGAGCTAGCTTGTTGTAAACGTCAGTGTTTTCACAGGGCGAGCCAGGACTCCTTCCAGGTGAGAGGCCCAGCAGGGGGCGCTGATGAGCTTATAACCGCCTCCTTGGGGTTTGTGTGTGTGTGTACATTTTACATTTCTTTACATACAATCCATTTATACAGCTGGATAGTTTACTGGATAGCCCCTCCCCTCCATCCAGGAACTGTACAGCAGCCGATGTGCCAGCAGAGCCCACAGCATCATCAAAGACCCCAGCCACCCCAACCACAGCGTATTCCAGCTGCTACCGTCAGGCAAACGGTACCGCAGTCTCCAGGCCAGGACCAGTAGGCTCAGAGACAGCTTCTTCCACCAAGCTGTCAGGCTACTGAACTCTGGCCACTAGCCTAGCTAGCCAAACTGCCATTTGCACATCCAGGTGGACTGAGCACAGACACACCTGCACAGACTCAGCACGCGCAGGCGACACTTGCACACGCCCGCGCACACACACACACACACACACACTCACTCACACTACTCACTCCCGCACTGTGCCTTGTGACCCTAGTACCACTTGCTGCTACTTAAAATTATATTGTACCTTATATTTTATATTATTTATCTATTCTATTTCTATTTTGTTTACAAGGTGTGCTATTTCTGTGTGTATTCTGTGTGTATTTTGATGCTGCGAAGTTGAGGGGCCTGGCCCAAGATTTTTACTCTGGGGTACGTAGTATCACAGATGTAACAATAAAGAAATCTGAATCTGAATCTGAATCTGAATCTGAAGCAATTCAGGTTAAGTACCTTTAGCTCAAGGGTACAACAGCAGTGCCCCCACCTGGGAATCGAACCTGCAACCTCTGAGTTACAAGCCCAGCTCCCTAACCATTACACCACACTGGCAGCAGTGTGTGTGTGTTATTTCTGTGATACGACCAGAGCACTGATACAGTATTAAAACACAGGCATCAGATGCGTTACGTGTTTAAAGCCAGAGGCTCGTTTCCAACAGCTGTCCCCAATAAACTACAGACAAAGAAAAGCATGTGTCCAAAATGTAAAGACAAACAAACTAAATACAAACACAAACACATGAGAAGAAGCACGTCCCTTTATCATTTATTAATTTGTGTTTGTTTGTTTGTTCAGCGACACAGGAAAAGCATTGTTACAAAAACAAATCAAGCATCAGATGCGCTGCATGAAGTGTCAGTGGCTCGCTGAAACGGTGTTAATGTCTTCATCGGGCTGCTTGGCTGTAAACATGGAGGACAGTGTTAGGCTGTTTCTCCCGCTCAGCTGTTTGTTCCTTAAAAATATTATTTTTATGGCGTTCCGTCTATGAAGAGCAAATAAATAACATGGAACATAATGAAGCTCGCTAACTATGATTAATATTGCCATGTTTAAATACTTACTAAGAGCGTCTTCTAAATGCCCTAAATGTAAATGTAAGCTGTAATCACTTTTTGCCTGTTTTGTTTGTGTGTGCTTGGTCACACACCAGACCACAGAAGTGTGTGTGTGTGTGTATGTGTGTGTGTGTGTGTGTGTGTGTGTGTGTATGTATGTGTGTGTGTGTGTGTGTGTGTGTGTGTCTGTGTGTGTATGTATGTGTTAGACTCAGGAGGGATGAGCTGGTGATGTAAACTCCCCACAACAGGAAGTGTCCTGGAGGGGCCTCCCAGGTGGTCTAGCGGTTACAGCGTTCGACACTGGCCACTGCGGGGTTCAATTCCACCGGCCTGGCTCTGGCCAGGAGTCCCACTAGGGGGCGACAATGGGCTGTCCCAGGGAGGGGGAAGGGAAGCCAATATGAGTTTACTGTGTATCGGAGTGGCTCCGAGTTACAGTCAACGTTTCCCCTACTAAATTGGGAGAAAAATGGGAGAAAATCAGAAAAATAAATGAATGAAGGTGGAACCCGCACACTGTGTGTAGAAAAGGGAATATCCCAAACGAGGCGAAGGCTCGATGTTTAATTCAAAAGTATTTTAATCGACAAGAGACAGACAGAAGACTCAGCGGTCTTGTGGGGTATCTGATGGCTCCCTGGGGCTTTTAATAAAGGATGTCAAACTCTTTCCGTTTAAGGGGAACAAGAGGAGAAACAGCGCGCACAGAGGGTACGGTTTCACTGCCAGTTTTATCCAGTTCTACCTGTTTGAGGTTTTTAAGTTAACGGCCCTTTTTCCTTCATTTTTCTGTGTTATTAACTCTGATTTTGAAGTGGCTCTGCTGGTAAGGTGTTACATAATTGCATTGCGATTGATCCATTATCCATTTTTTCAAAAGTGCTGAAAGCAAAGCAAAATCTGTTTTAATTTTCTTTTCTTTTTTTAAATAAAAAGGAATGTTATAATTTTTTTTTTTACTGATAAACGTTTTATTAGTGCAGGTCTCATATTATCGATGTTGATATGTGTACAAATATGTGGCCGGTTTTTACTGTTGATGCTCCTTGTTAAAGGAGGCGAGCTTGCATTCGTTTTTTATGCTTTGGATGTGTGACGGTGCACACACACACACACACACACACACACACACACACACACACTACAAGCAAAAACAAAAGCACTACTGCGAAGGGACCGTGAGTGTTCATGGTAACGACGTCTTTTCTCGGCTAATCCTTTGCACCTCAGGGACTGGGCGGGTCTGCCCCAGTTAGCCAGGGGACTTCATTCTGCAGCTGAATTCTGTTGTACACTGCTGCCATGGAAACCTCTTTCAATGCCCAGCCTGTTGGGTCTCAATAAAGGATTAAGTCATCTTTTCTGTCTTCCTGATTTCTTTGTTTCGCTTTTTTTTTTTTTTTTTTTAATTACAGAAATGTAAAAATCCTCTCTTCCCCTTTTCATCCCTAAAAGACCAAGATGCTACTGAAATATGGAATGGCCGGGCTGAGGAACTCAAAGGTCAAAGGCCGGGCCCTGAAGGCTGGGGAGAAGAGGCGTAAGGCGAAGACCCCTTTTGTCCTGCGTTGAATGGAAATCTCCTAAATAAGGCTGTTTAAAAGGTCACCATGTGCACCCCACACACTGAGCTATAGAGCAGGGGTGTCAAACTCATTCCATCGAGGGCCGAGTGTATGCAGGTTTTGTTGCAACCAGTGCACTACACCAGGTGATTTCACTAATTAGCTTCCTTCTTCAACCAAGGAGGGGAACTAATTGAAATCACCTGGTGTAGTGCACTGGTTGCAACAAAACCTGCACACACTCGGCCCACGATGGAATGAGTTTGACACCCCTGCTATAGAGGAACACATGAGGGGGCTGTGATTGAGAAAACATCGGATTACTCACAGGTACAAGAACAGGAATATATACACAGACTGCTAGTAAGGGGGTGGGGGGCAGAGATGAGTCTGGGAAGTTGTGGTTCTGTGTGGCTCAGTAGGTAGAGCGTGGTTCTGTGTGGCTCAGTAGGTAGAGCGTGGTTCTGTGTGTCTCAGTAGGTAGAGCATGGTTGTGTGTGTCTCAGTAGGTAGAGCGTGGTTCTGTGTGTCTCAGTAGGTAGAGCGTGGTTCTGTGTGGCTCAGTAGGTAGAGTGTGGTTCTGTGTGGCTCAGTAGGTAGAGCATGGTTCTGTGTGGCTCAGTAGGTAGAGCGTGGTTCTGTGTGGCTCAGTAGGTAGAGCGTGGTTCTGTGTGTCTCAGTAGGTAGAGCATGGCGTTGGCAACGTTTAGGTTGTGGGTTCAATTCCCACTGGGACCACATATACTGAAAAATGTATACATTCACTACTGTAAGCCGCTTTGGATAAAAGCTGCTAAATGGTGTATATTATAAGAGTCACATGACTGGGAGGGGAATCTTTCCTCACGCTCTCCTCCGAAACGTGATGTCAGCCGCCACAGCTGGCACTGGCATAGTCCGGATTCAGTACCAGACCGTGGGGCTCATCCACACACTAGAACAGTGTCTTAACAGGATGCAGACCGTGGGGCTCATCCACACACTAGAACAGTGTCTTAACAGGATGCAGACCGTGGGGCTCATCCACACACTAGAACAGTGTCTTAACAGGATGCAGACCGTGGGGCTCATCCACACACTAGAACAGTGTCTTAACAGGATGCAGAGTGTGGGGCTAGGTTTACACTGTGTGTGCTGGTATACTACGTCACAAATAGCTATGCATGCCATGAACAATAAATGTTCCATATTCACATCCCAGGACTTTAAATCAGTCAGATACAGGATTACTTTATGATACATGTTTCCTTTTTAAAGGGGTTACTTTTTTAATTGATTCAGTTATAGACTGGCAGGTGAAATTCTAAAGGTGGGCGCCTAATTGATTCAGGTCTCGACACCTGGGGCCGTATGTACAAAGATCCTAAGAGTAGGAGTGCTGATCCAGGATCAGTTTAGTCTTTTAGCTCATAATGGATATGGTTAAGATATGGGCAGGGGAAACCTGATCATAGATCAGCACTCCTGCTCTTAGAATCTTTGCACATCCGGCCCCTGGCCACTGTAACTAAACCGTGAGTAACTAAAATGAAGAGTTCAATGACAGAGCATATGGCAAGGAGCCAAACCTGCACTGTGTTAAAATAAGTTTAAGGAGAAAAAATTGTAGTAACTGTAAAATTGATGTTTCAACAGCCTTAATTAATCAAGAGATCGGCTATAACAAAAACCAGCACACACATACAGCCCCCCCAGGACCAGCACAGGACCAGCACACACATACAGCCCCCCCCCAGGACCAGCACACACATACGGGGGGACCAGCAACACGGGGGGGCCCAGGTGGTGGAGAAACACTAGAGTATAAAACGGAGTATTCAATAATATAATACAATATATATTATAATACAATTCCATGTGTGGCTTCGAGCGCTCTTGCGATAGGTCGCGCATTGTTCTCAGCCCACGTGACGCGCAGCGCCTTGCCGTGCCGCACTCGAGCGCATCCCGCTTTAAGAGGCGCAGCCTACCAGCGCTCTGCGACCGGACCGCTGCGCACCGCACCGACCCCCACGGCCCGTCGGGTAGGTAGCCGGACTTAACCATGACACGTGTGTACACAACAAGAGCACAATCTGAGTACGTGTGTGCGTGCTTTAGTGTGCAGGAAGACCGACTTGTGACGGCTGACGACTGTAACGTTGGTTATGTGCATTGTGGAAACAAAGTTCGCTCGCAAACTGGCTCGCCTGTTCGCCCGATCTGCAACTTCTGGTCATGTCAAGGGGCGAGTTAGCATTAGCTGGGTAACGTTAACTACATCTGTTATATATATATATGTATGTATATTTATATTGTCTTTGCCTCTGTTCCGCCAGCGAACTGTACGTGTAGAGTTGAACTCTTATGGCGCTGCTGTTGTCGTTGTTTTCCTGCAGCGGTGGTTTCCGCTGCGCGGTTGTCCTTATTTCCCAGTGCTCAGACGCCCAGCTATGGGAGGGGTGACCTACTTTCGCGCACCGCAGTCCGGTGCAATTAATGCGAGGGTGTCTTGCACCCTGTCGCTAGCATTAGCTATTATAATCGGATTTGGTTCGCGATAAACCGCGCCACTTAATAGATGATTGCTTTGCTTGCTAGTCTTGCTATGTCGCAGCATACGTTAGCTCGCTCATAGTTTATTCCAAGACCGCGTAATCAAACCCCCTGATTTATCCAACAGCGCTTATGTCGCTTCACTGTAGTTGGCGACTCGGCTGGCTAGCGCTATACAATGTGTGTAACGAGCGAACTAGCTGGTTGCATCGCTTTCCTCGCTAGGAAACGTAACGATAGCTGGCGTTGCTGCAATGGCGATGAGCCAGAATGTGAACCAGACTGAACTGTAGACGGTAATACGCTGTCATGTCCGGTACCGCGCTAAATGGCAGTTGTGACAGTGCGGCGCCGCTACTAGTCGCGTTGTATAGCAGTGTTCGCTATCTGATTTATAAAGGAGGCTTTTTAACTGACTGAAAATGGCGCAGATGGCAACACGAACCGGTCCTGTTTTATGAACATGAAACGTCCAGTTTCCCCAAACCCCCTAATTCCGCCATTCGGGGGTTCACAGAGTTCAGCGACGCCTTCTGGGGCCATCGGGACACAAGAACACTTAACATGGACACTTTAGACGCGAGATTGTACCGGGGAGGTTTACTGGGCGCAGGAACCCGTGCGACAGCTCCACTGTCATCACACAAGACTACACACGCTCCTTTCTTTGTTTACAATGTGCGACTTATGTACGCATGCGCGTCGAGTGCAGAACGTCCGCACGGGCCGGAGTGCATTGTGGGAGGTGTGACGCAGCGGGGTGTGACGCAGCCTTCGTTCCGGAGGGGGTGTGGCTTGGAGTTTTGGAGTACTGTACGTCCTCGGCTTTACTTGAAGTATATTTACTTTACTTTTACTTATTACTGTACTTATTACTGTACTTATTACTGTACTTAAGTACATTTGATCTGTGCTTACTTAAGTATTTCCGTTTTTACTTTCACCCCCCTGCATTTCAAACGCTAATCGGGTTAAATGTAGGACTTTTTACTTTCACTGCAGTAATATTTGATCAGGGTATCTGTACTTTGAATCAAGTGAAGGGTTTGTGTACTTCGTCCACCACTGGCACTTAACTGTCTTTCGGGTTTTTGTGCTTTTGTTTCAGCGGCAGATTTAAGCCAACCGATTACTTAAATTAAACTGCTTTAAGTGCGGAGAAACTTGAACGGCTTTTTACCAACGTTTCCGATTGTTTTCCGTTAAACGTTCGTCGCGCGTACAAACTGTTGGCCTGACGAGCATAAAGCGAACAGGGCGAAAAACGTTTTAAATTGTTTGCAAACGTTGGCGAATGCCCCGCAGCGCTGCAGATACGGCGCATATCTCTATATCCAGAGTTTGGCGATGCCGCGATTTCCTACGGAAATGGCCGAGCTACAGTGATCAATAATGTCGTGATTTATTCTGAATCTGCAGGTAACGAGCGTCATTGATCGCGACCCTTTTCTCTGATCTCTCAAAAACAGCGATTACTAAAAGCGCCAGCAATCCTTCCGACATCAAAAAAGTGACTGCTCTCGTGTATTCACAAGCAAACGTTATACGGAATGTTCTTGCGACACCATTAGAAAGCCATATAACACGTAAATGGTACACCGTTCTAATGTGTGTAGGCTGCGATCAGCAAACTTAAACTCTAAAGATGTTGAAAGGCCGGAAGGGTGTATATCGTAATTATAACTCCATAGAAGAGGCTCGATGCAGTTAGCTGCCCAAAATAAAGGAAACCCCAACATAGTGTGTTAATATGGCGCTGGGACATCATGAGCTGCCAGAACAGCTTCAGTGCACCTCGGCATAGATTCTACAAGTGTCTGGAACTCTCTTTATTTGATTTGTTTCCCGTTTTTCTCCCAATTTAGTAGCCAATCATACCCTCTATTTATTTAGATGTACCCTTCCCACACGAGTCCGCCACTCGAGTCTAGCTAATTCTCAGAGGGCAGCGAACTCTGTCTCCTTCGAGACGGAATTCGCCCACCCACGTTCTGGAGACTCCCTTACGTGCTTCACGGCGGACCCGAGCCGGCTCACCCTCCCCCTCCCCTGGGGCGGACAGCCAAAAAAACCCTGATCAGGGCTGATGACCAGGGCCGGTCTGGTAGAGACGGGTTTAGAACTGCGCCCCTGACAGGCAGGCAGAGATGTGTATAAAGTTAGACTGCTACGCTGTCCGCCGCCCAAGTGTCTGGAACCCTATTGGAGGGAAGCAACAGCATTCTTCCACAAGAAATTCCATCATTTGGTGTTTTGTTGATGGCGGTGTAAAACGCTGTCTCAAGGTCAATCTACACCGCTCAGCGAAGCCACACTAATCCAGACAGCGGTGTGATCTCATGTGCGTGTGTTTGTGTCTCTCTCTCCCTCTCTCTCTCTCTCTCTCTCTCTCTCTCTCTCTCTCTCTCTCTCTCTCTCTCTCTCTCTCTCTCTCTCTCAGATCGCCCGCTCTGTGATCTCTCACCATGGCACTCATCTCCATCGAGGACCTCGCCGGATTGGACTCTCTCTCCCTCTCAGCAGGACGATGACTTCACCGACAACCCCGAGCCAATGGACGAGGAGGAGCAGGAGAGGCTGTACTCTCATTGGCAGGCGGTGGCCAGCACCCACCAGGTCTCCGTTCCCAGAGGTGCGCCCCGCCCCTCCCCCATCCCTGTGCTCTTTTTTTTGTTTGTTTGTTTTTCTCCCAATCTGGCTGTGAGTGCCACTCCAGGGGCGGCGATTGCCTGTCCGCCCCAGGGAGGGGGAGGGAAGCCGATTTGAGCTCGCTGCGATCCCTGTAGGTTTCTGTGGCTCTGTGTGGGAGAGCCACTAGAGTTACAGTCGACGGCTTGGCGAGTGCCGGCTCGGAGGAGATGATACTTTGCTTTTGTCACTGCCGGTCTCAGGGCTACGGCAGCAAACTCATAATACGAGGGGGGATTGACATGAAGAGAGAGGGTGTAATTGGTTACTATCCACCTTCTCTTCAGGTCACTCTGGAGTACAGGTGTGACCGTGAATGCCCAATGTGCCCCCCCCGCCCCCGAGAGCTGTTGACCTTCAGGTGTGTTTGGCTCCACCGGACTTTGATTGGCCGAGTGACTTTGTGCTGCCGTTTGGTAACCCTGGTAACCAGCAGGCTTGGGTCGAATAATTCTTTTAAATGCTCCTTTTGTTTTTAAATTAAATAAAAATCGAGCAGTTCTCACTTTAACGGCCTCCGAAAGCACGTTACCTCTGATGTTAGCAAGACTGTTTTTCTCTTATTTGATGTGAAACTTTACCACATGATCACCAGATCAGTGTTCTGTCTCTGTGAGTAAAGGTGTGCGTGTGCATGAGTGTGTGTGTGTGTGTGTGTGTGTGTGTGTGTGTGTGTGTGTGTGTGTGTGTGTGTGTGTGTGTGTGTGTGTGTGTGTGTGTGTGGTGTGTGTTCTGCGTGGTGTGTGTTCTGCGTGTGTGTGTGTGTGTGCGCGCGCGTGTGTGTGTGTGTGTGCGTGTGTGTGTTCTGATGACTGAATCTCAATCTGAACCCCATCCAGGGCTCATTTACATTTTAAGCATTTAGCAGACGCTCTTATCCAGAGCGACTTACAAGATGTGCATAAAT
>JAINUG010000346.1:52500-90000 GCA_029706075.1 Aldrovandia affinis | reverse complement strand
ACTGTACAAAAAATGTTTTCAAGTTGCCACAAGTAGCCACTGTGGTTCTGTGTGGCTCAGTTGGTAGAGCACAGCGTTGGTAACGCTTAGGTTGTGGGTTTGTTTCCCCACTGGGGCCACATATACTGAAAATGTATTTCACTTCTGTAAGTCACTTTGGATAAAAGCGTCTGCTAAATGGCGTATATTATTAATATGAATATTATATTATATATTAATCAGTGACGGATACAATTTAAAATAAAATAAATTAAAAGAAGTTGGACAATGATGTATAAAGTGTATGACTTCATCCGCGCATAATCGCACGCCGTTACTGTGGCGAACTCGATGCCCACGCCTCGGGTATTCCGCCTCGCTGTTAATGAGCGGGTTACGGCTCGGATGAAAGCGCGCGCCCACGAGCCCTTTGAACAGCAGCCGTCGATAATGCGAAAGTGCGTGCAGCGATTCGGCGTCAAAGAAAGTCGCGCTTTTAACGCCTGTGTAACGACTTCAAAGACACGCATGCAACTTTAAGGCACCGTGAACGTTTTTACACGGGACCCCAGGCCATAAACATAACGTTTTTGTTGTTGTTGTTTTTTTAAGCGAATACACGTTTCCACTGATTCGCTTGTACTTCGAGTACTAAGGTCGCACGTGAAACTAACACAACACTAGACGAGTGGATTTTTGTGAAGGGTTGTAACTATTAAGGGTTATTGAATTGCGTACTAATTTCCCAGCAGTTCCATCGCCCGTTCGTGCGAGTCGCCAGAAGGTCGCAGCACCGACCCGCTCTCCGGGTAACTGGGAAACTGGGAAACTGGGAAACCGGAAGCGCGGGGGGGTAATTTCGGCGCATCAGCTTCGCCGCGTCGGGGTGTTAAAGTTGTGGGGCAGTCCGTGGAGTGGACTGGAGTTGCAGTCTGGATATTTAGAGATACGGGTCTGGCCGTGGAAGAGGAGGAAGGACGAGGACACACGAGTGGGAATGTTCTGGCGCTCGCTACCATCGCCGTTTTAAACTTTTAAGTTTCACGAAGCATGAGATCCGCGCGGAACAGCACGCATCGTGCAACAACGACAACGAATCTCAGATAATATCGCAGACTTGCTTTAAAAATCTGTTTAGTTTCCCCTCGTTTGTTGCTCCGTTGTTTTATTTGATTGGCTAAAAGCACAGCCCGTGCGGGATTGCTGGCTCGCTCTACTCCTTCGACAGGGACGTGTCTCTCGCTAGCTTTGTCTCCACTCCTCCATTCTCTCTCTCCCCCCGTGTTGTGTCGGCTTCGCCTACACTTCCCTGCTTACGGACGCGCTCGAAAGTAGTTCTGCCACAATCATCATCATGGAGCTATCGTCTCCGGAGCGGGGATCGGAGCGGGAGACCCAGGCAGAACGCGCGGCGCCCAGGACCCGAGGGAGCCGGCCGATGGCGTCTGGTCGCCGGGCAGTGGCTGCGTTCGTCTGCGGCGTGCTGCTGGCTAAAGGTAAGACGGATCTCGCTGGTTCGCCGACGGCCTCTACAATAAACAACTTTCGTGCCCAAAGCGTTTGCAAAACGCCTGTTTGCGCGTGTGAGCGCGTCTCGCTGCGTGTGTAACATTGCCGTGCACACAGGACATTATCGAGGCGCTACACGCTCGTTGCGTGTAGCCCTGCTCCAGTGTTAAGAGATTAAACCTTTACATGAGTCTTAAAATGAGTCGCGACGTTCACTTCTAGCTGAGCTGGCTCCGCAATGTGGCGAGTTGAAAAGGTTGCATTGTGTCTCAGTTTGAGGGAGTTTGTATTAAACTGTGTATATAACCCGTTTATATTAAGTGCAGGCTGGTTACTCAAACTCCGGGGAATGTTTTTATCCACACGCGCCCGGTTCAGGCCGCTTTGTATCACAGTTTAAAAAAAAGTCAAATAATTGGTGCATAACGTGTGCAGTTGTGCTGCTTGATCTGGCGATCTAACTGCCTATCTGTGGCTAACTGGGATTGAGATCTTGATAGAGAGAAAAAAGAGGAAACAATTAAGTTTACAAAACAAAACAAACAAAACATGTTTGTTCGCAGAGTGGCTCCGGCGATGGATTCTCACATGAATAGTCACAGCCACTCTCAGCAGTGGCATAAAGACGTGATTTATCATCCAGGTGAACGTCATTAATCCGTAATTATGCATCCTGGCGGGATCGTGCTTGCGGTACAGTTACGGCTGCATCATGCATGCCCAGTTTTCTTCCACAGAAATGTAAATACAGGGTTTTCGCTGCGCCGAGCGGCGTTCAGCCATCCGGACATGGACGAGCGAAGGAGCCCGAATCTTCTAATGCCTCGTCGCTGGCATAACGGGGCCGGTTATTTTATTAAGAGGAGGGGATGGACTAAACTATATCGGTTTAGAGTAGTTACCATGCGAGAGGGAAACAATGCTGCGGTTTTTGGGGGTGGGTGGGGGGGGGTAATGACCCGAGTGTTATCTATGAAATTCTTTTTAAGTCCCGCTTCGGACTGATAATTGTGTCACATGCGCGCGGTCACTCTCTCGGACATGTTGACATTACGACTTCTAAAGTTCCGCCTGGCTCCCAGTTAACTCCGCCAGACTCTTTCATGAATTCCGCCCAGACTCGGGGCTCCGGGGGAGGGGGAAGGGGGTGGGCAGAGAGGAGGAGGAGGAGGAGGAGGAGGAGGAGGGGGTGGGGGTGGGGAGAGATCACAACTGTGCCAAGCTCGCGCTCTAAAACTTCCGGCCCTGCGCGCTCTGGGGGCGAGTGGTGTTTGGACCTGTACCAGACACGTATTCCTCTTGCCCAGCTCCTCCCGTTGGTTGAATATCTCTGGTCTCATACTGGTGTCGGGCGGGTTTGGAGAAGACACACTTTGGTGATGCAACGCAGAGCCTCCCTCGTGGAAGACGGGCCAAAAAACAGTCAAGGATAAGCACAGAAACAGCTGAAAAGCAGAGTTCCGCTGCTGGCTTTTTTTGGCTGTGTGAGAGAGAGAGAGAGAGAGAGTGTGTGTGTGTGTGTGTGTGTGTGAGGGTGAGTGTGAGTGAGTTTGGGGTGTGTGTGTGAGGGAGAGTGAGTGAGTTTGGGGTGTGTGTGGGTGTGTGTGCGTGCGTGCGTGAGTGCGTAAGTGTGCGTGTGTGTGCGTGTGTGTGTGTGTGTGTGCGTGCGTGAGTGTGTTTGGGGGCTGTAGTTGGAGGTCTGTATTGCTGCTCATTTCTCTGGGGCACTGTGGATGAACGGGGGAGGGTGGGGGGCTGCCCTCGGGGACCATGTAGGAAATTGAGGCCCATTTGCAGGGGGGGCAGAAACATAAAAGGCCAAGTCCAGGGGCACTTCGCGGATACTTGCGCTCTCCTGTGCCTTAGAACTGTGGGGGTGTGGGGGGTCCTTTGTCATGGTAACGGTGACTGGTCCTGGGGAAGCCATCAACACCAACAATAAATAACAAGGAGTTGTGTGCCTCGATGTGGCTGTGGAACCAGAGAGCGTCTCAACGCCAGCTATCAATGCAGTTTGTCAAAAACATTCAATGTATATATAGGCACAAACATTTAAAGGACACGCAAATATTTGACATACTGAAGTATCTTAATGCAATTAGAACTGATCGAGTCTAGTTCCTCGGTGGAGCCGAACCTGACATTGTGCTTTCTTTGAGTTAGTGAGCATAAGTACTGCCTTATTGAGATGCGCATGAGCTCATAGTTTGTGTGAACACCTTCAGGAAGTGTACTATGTTCGCTGATGAATGCATGAGTTTAAAATGTGCTAGCTAGCTGGCTTATGCCAGTTTCTCAGCTACCTGAATTAAATAGTTCCTCCCTGGCAGTGTAGTGTAATGGTTAAGGGGGAACTGGGTTTGTAACTCAGAGGTTGCAGGTTCGATCCCAGGTGGGGCACTGCTGTTGTACCCTTGAGCTAAAGGTACTTAACCTGAATTGCTTCAGTAAAATATCCAGCTGTATAAATGGATTGTATGTAAAGAAATGTAAACTGTGTAAGTCGCTCTGGATAAGAGCGTCTGCTAAATGCCTAAAATGTAAATGTAAAGAGGTACTCATTGTGCATCGTTCATACGGACCACATGTTTCTAAGAGCCACTCGCACGCATGTAACAATCAACATAGAATTTCTTCAGCATTATTTTCAATAAAATGTACAATTTTCTTTACAATTTTAGGAATTTACCAGCTGGGCTCTGCTGTCTCTGCGTCTGAGAGTGCCACACCTCCAGACTGAGGCCCATTCTCCAGCATTTAATATACACGCCATTATCAGAGGCTTTTATCCAAAGAGATTTACAGTAGGGAATCACACCCACAACCTAAGCGTTGTCAATGCCACGCTCTGCCTACTGAGACACACAGAACCACGCTCTACCTACTGAGACACACAGAACCACGCTCTACCTACTGAGCCACACAGAACCACACTCTACCTACTGAGCCACACAGAACCACACTCTACCTACTGAGACACACAGAACCATGCTCTACCTACTGAGACACACAGAACCACGCTCTACCTACTGAGCCACACAGAACCACGCTCTACCTACTGAGGCACACAGAACCATGCTCTACCTACTGAGCCACACAGAACCACGCTCTACCTACTGAGACACACAGAACCACGCTCTACCTACTGAGCCACACAGAACCACACTCTACCTACTGAGCCACACAGAACCACACTCTACCTACTGAGACACACAGAACCATGCTCTACCTACTGAGCCACACAGAACCACGCTCTACCTACTGAGCCACACAGAACCACGCTCTACCTACTGAGGCACACAGAACCATGCTCTACCTACTGAGCCACACAGAACCACGCTCTACCTACTGAGACACACAGAACCACGCTCTACCTACTGAGCCACACAGAACCACACTCTACCTACTGAGCCACACAGAACCACACTCTACCTACTGAGACACACAGAACCATGCTCTACCTACTGAGCCACACAGAACCACGCTCTACCTACTGAGCCACACAGAACCACGCTCTACCTACTGAGGCACACAGAACCATGCTCTACCTACTGAGCCACACAGAACCACGCTCTACCTACTGAGACACACAGAACCACGCTCTACCTACTGAGCCACACAGAACCACGCTCTACCTACTGAGTCACACAGAACCACACTCTACCTACTGAACCACACAGAACCACGCTCTACCTACTGAGACACACAGAACCACGTTACTGAGGCAGACTCCCCAGTCTGGAGGACAAACACAGTTTTATCAGGTAAAGTGATCCTGTGTCTGTAGTTATGTTCGGTTAAACAATCGCTCAACACTGTTCTCTTGGCCAGGTTTCATCTTTACTATCACCACTCTATTTTTAACTCGACTATCTTTAGGTTTTCAGGCCTTTCAGATTTGATTGGAGTCCTGAAATGGTCCTGGGTCTCAACTGTGTTCTGTGTCCTGAAGCCGGTTGTTTAAGTATGAGTAAATTAAGCTCCCCAGTAAATCAGAATAATGGAGAACCCTTCAGGGGGCCGGTTCTGTGAGTGCTACGGGTTTATGTGCTCGTTATAAACGGCTGCTGGGCCCGGATGGATCACTGGGTTTTATTCCTCAGTGTGTTCCTGTGTTCACCAAATATTTACATGATGGGGTTCTGATCGGGGAGTGTGAATTTGGCTGTGTGGGGGAATGAAATGATATGAGTGTTATTATGATTTTGTGCAGCTTAAATATGAAAATATGACACAGGATTGTTTCTTCATGGGGGGGGTTAGTGGAATAGAAAGTTGGAATCCTTCCCTGTTATTCTCCATCTTTTAAATATCGATATCAGTCTGGATGTTTTCTCTTAAAACCCAAATATTCAGTTCAGTTCACTTGTGTGTGTGTTTATGGTGAGTGTAGTTCCTGAGCGCTTCTCTGAAGCGTCTGTGGGTTTAGAGCTGTAGTCCTGCTGGTCTCTTACTGTGTGTGTGTGTCTGTGTGTGATCTCTAACGAGCGGATGTTTATAGTGCAGATATCACATTCTGAGGTCTTTACTCCTGCATGAATGCAAGAACATGCAGATACTGGGAGGAATATCAATTCCATACGTGAGTGTATGTGGCCGTGAAGTCTGTTTAGCGTGCGAGTGTGCGAGTGTGTGTGTGTGTGTGAGTGTTCGTGTGAGTGTGTGAGTCGCTGTGTGTGTTGTCAGCAGGGTCAGATATTTTTCCACTTTGGGGCAGGGAGGAAGTGTGTGTCGGTTCTCCAGAGAGAGTTTCATTAAAATCACGCGGTGGTGCAGAGTTTCCTACAGAGCACCCTTCAGTCATGAGCAGAACCTCCGCCAATAATGTGGAACATCCGTGCGCTCACGTTCTGGAACGCTCCATCTCCCTGGGCAGTGCCATGCCTGCAGTGGGCACAGATCTCTTACTGGACAAACACGCACACTCACACGCACACACGCACACGCACACACACACACACACACACGCTCACACGCTCACTCTCTCTCACGCTCACACTCTCTCTCACACGCTCACACTCTCTCTCACGCCACACTCTCTCACACACTCTCTCTCACACACACACGCACACACACACACTCACACTCACACTACACACACTCACACACACACGCACACACGCAATGAATGGAGGCGGAGCTGTCAGTCGTAGTTCATAGGTCACAGTTCATTGAGCTAGTAGCTGACGATACAGATAGCTAGCATCATTTGTTCAACACGGTATAAAATGAACCAGCTTCAGGAAAGATTGGCTCAAGAAGTTTGAGGGTACAGGAGTTTCCCTGCTTTCATGAGAACTTTACCGACCTTGTTCAATACACTGACACCTACTAGTGTACAGAAGTGTAAGGACACCATGTCGCATAGGCTGCGCATAACCTTTGCAGAGGTATATATTGCTTGCGTGCTTGCGACATTGTTGCATTGTGCAAACCGCGGAGAAGTCGCACAAGTTGCGCAGAAGCATGAAGAGGCCTTGAGTGCTGCTCCTTCTAAAGCTCTCAGCTCTGTTGATCTCCCTGCTCCTAATCTCTGCTCCACGCTGATCACAGGGTCATACCCCCTTATTACATGTGAGAGAAGCCCACACCAACCCCCCTCTCTCCGCCCCAGGGCCTTCTCCCTCAACCGCAACCTTCTTATATATTTATACATGTCATTCCAACTAAGAATAGCCTTCGACCCGAGCATGAAAAAAAAGACAACATTTTAAGCGATGGAACAAGAGCAGCTTGTGTTACCCTCCCTCTCTCTCGACCCCACCCGTCGGTTTCTCCCGCTCCTGTGCTGTTGTTGATCGGGGAGCGGAGGCCCACAGCACTTAGAGCAGTGCGGTGAGTACTCTGCTAAACAGCATTCTCCTAAATTGAAACCAGCGGCTTTTTAAAAACACGGGACAGGATATAATGGCTGTTGTGAGAGGTTGGGGTACGGACGTAAAAATATGAAGAGGGGGAGAAAGAAAGAAAAAACGAAAAGAGAGGAAACGGAGACAGGAGAGCGAGTCGGGCAGATGTTGGCTCTCGTCTCCGTGGTGAACCCCAGGGGAGTGTCGGCAGGAAGCGAGTCCGCTGTAAATTTGGAGGTCAAGGCCGTGCCCCCTCCCTGTTTACCCATCAGCACCTGTCTCTGCTCTGCGTATGAAGTATGCTGGTGCCGGCGTCTCAGGGGGAACTGGGCTCCTAACTCAGAGGTTGCAGGTTTGATTCCCAGGTGGGGGCACTGCCGTTGTTGTACTTAACCTGAATTGCTTCAGTAAAATATCCAGCTGTATAAATGGATTGTGTGTAAAGAAATATGAAACTGTATAAATATATACTTTTATAAATATATGAAGTCGCTCTGAATAAGAGCGTCTGGTAAGTGCCTGTAAGCGCACGATGAGAATGGGGTGATTTTCGGGTAATACTTTCCACAAAGCGGGAGTTTGAACAGCTTTCCTCTCTGAATCTCATTGGTGCTTTAAATCTGGCGGGGTCACGCCCTCTCCTGTCTGCCTCTGTGCGCGTCTGGCGAGCGCTGGGCTCTCCTCCCTCCCTCCCTCCCTCCTCCTCCCTCCTCCCTCCCTCCCTCCCTCCCTCCCTCCCTCTCTCCCTCCCTCCCTCCCTCCCTCCCTCCCTCCTCCCTCTCTCCCTCCCTCCCTCCCTCCTCCCTCCCTCCCCGCCCACGTGGGCTCAGACACACTCACACTCACACTCACACACTCACACACTCACACACTCACACACTCACACTCACGCACTCACACACACACACGCACACGCCCGGCCCATATCATGTCTACAAGAACAAAACCCTGCCTGCTAGAAACATAAAAAAACAAGTTGTTTTTTTTGGACATGCAGTGTGTGTGTGTGTGTGTGTAAGACATTTTCCCCTCTTTCTCAGTGGAAGGGAGGATCAAAAGGAAACGGGAGAGTTGTTCCGCTCCAGTGTGTGTGTGATGAGCTTGTGCTTCCTACCAGAGCGGGGGTCAGAGGTCACGACCTGCAGACCAGCACTCCTCGATGGGCTTCTCGCCCCACGTGGGGGTCGCTGTGTGCCCCCCAGCGCTGGAGAATCGGGAATTGGGTTTTATCTGACATCTGTGTCGTGAATTTTTACATTTTGAATGAATTCCGAACATGGGAGCGGTTTTAGTGTAATTTTGCTCTACATCTGATTAAACACCTGAAGTTATTATATAAAAACACACAAAGTACAACTAACCAAACCATGATGTAGGACTCGCACACACACACACACACACACAGTCACACACACACACACACACACACACACACACACACACACACACACACACACACACACACACACACACACACACACACACACACTCACACACTCACACACTCACACACACACACACACACACACACACACACACACACACACACAGACACACACACACACACACACACACACACACACACACACACAGACTCACACACACACACACACACACACACACACACACACACACACACACACACACACACTCACACACACACACACTCACACACACACACACACACACACACACACACACACACTCACACACACACACACACACACACACACACACACAGACACACACACACACACACACACACACACACACTCACACACACACACACACACACACACACACACAGACACACACACAGACACACACACACACACACACACACACACACACACACACACACACACACACACACACACACACACACACACACACACACACACACACACACACACACACTCACACACACACACACACACACACACAGACACACACACAGACACACACACACACACTCACACACACACACACACTCACACACACACACACACACACACACACAGACACACACACTCACACACACACACACACACACACACACACACAGACACACACACACACACACACTCACACACACTCACACACACACACACACACACACACACACAGACACACACACAGACACACACACACACACACACACACACACACACACACACACACACACACACACACACACACACACACACACACACACACACACACACACTCACACACACACACACACACACACACACACACACACACAGACACACACACAGACACACACACACACACACACACACACACACTCACACAGACACACACACACACACCACGGTGGGCCCATGTGGTTTTGTTGAGCGCTTGTTTGGCTCTGGATGAGAACGTCATCGCTGCCGGTTCCAGAGCAGACAGAACACAGATGCTGCTGCCTCTCTCTTCCTGTGTGTGTGTGTGCGTGCGTGCGTGCGTGCGTGTGTGTGTGTGTGTGTGTGTGTGTGTGTGTGCGTGAGGAAGGGTGAGTGAGGAAGGGTGGGTGAGAGAGAGGAGGAGGAGGAGGAGGCAGTCTGTACGTAAGTCCTGGCCTGCTCCACACATGTTGGGTTGCTCTGTAAGATCCGCACGGTGGCCCCGCCCACACTCCAGCACGGTGGCCGATTAGAGTCTCTACAGATCAGATCCCTGGAGAGGAGGCTTGGGCCGGCGCCCAGGGCCCTCAGCTGGGTCACAGCTACGCAGTAAAAACGCTGGCACACCCCTCCGAAATTCACCTGGGACCGGGCCAGCTATGAATACCTCAGTCTCCTCCCCTCTCTCTCTTCTCCTCTCCTCTCTCTTCTCTCTCCTCTCCTATCTTCTCTCTCTCCTCTCCTCCCCTCTCCTCTCCTCTGCCCTCTCTCCTCTCCTCTCCTCTCTCTCTCTCTCTCTCCCTCTCCTCTCCTCTCTCTCCTCTCCTCTCCTCTCCTCTCTCTCTCCCTCTCCTCTCCTCTCTCTTCTCTCTCTCTCTCCTCTCCCCTCCTCTTCTCTCTCTCCCTCTCCTCCCCTCCTTTTTCATCCCAAGAATGTCTTCATTTAGACGCTGGCTGTTGGCCACCGAGCCGATTGTTGTTTCATCTGCTCTGTGATTTTCGGGAGCTTGTGTTACCGTGGCGAGTCTGCGCAGTCGTGAGTCCGTCACCGCGACGATGTGTTGGAGCCGTGAGCTTTGGAGCGTTGGTGTGATGGAGCAGAGCACAGACGGACAGACGGACAGACGTGTGTTCCTGGAGTCTCACCGCGTACGCTGTCTTTCCACTCCAAACACAATCACAATTCCTGAAGTACAAGCTTATTCATAATTTATAGTCAGACTCTTTTATTGTCTAATGAGGGATGGCTTGACATTACCTTATTAATGCCGCGTTATGTCAGAAGCTGATATTAGTGTTAAAATATTCTACATCATTTTTTTATTTGAATTCCTTCGAGATGGAATTCCCCCACTGACGTTCTGGAGACTCCCTTACGTGCTTCACGGCGGACCCGAGCCGGCTCACCCTCCCCCTCCCCCTGGGGCAGACAGACAAACGTCGCCCCCGATCGGGGCTGATGACCAGGGCCAGTCTGGTAGAGACGGGTTTAGAACCACGCCCCTGACAGGCAGCGCACACCGTATCAGACCAGCCAAGATACGGTGCATTAGACCGCTATGCTATCGGCCACCCCAAAATATTCTATAGAATTTAAAAACGTTTGAATGAGTCATCCGTTCTCAGACAGCGAGTGTTTCCACCGAGCGTTCGATACGGCACTCTCCGTGAATCAGAACAGTTGGTCATGTTTTCCCCTCCTTAAACCTGGGCAGGTTTATGGGGCAGTTATTCCCGTTTCCTCTCATTTATGGGAATGTTCTGTAATTAACCCGGAATTAAGAATGCGCCCCAGGGGTAACCATGACGCCCTGCTCGCCATTACACAACACGTCTCAACAGCCAATCACAGCCCCGACTCCAGCGCCCAACAGCCATTCACAGCCCCGACTCCAGCGCCCAACAGCCAATCAAAGCCCAGACTCCAGCGCCAAACAGCCAATCACAGCCCCGACTCCAGCGCCAAATCTCTACCCTCCAAAACATAATTAAAGTTGTTGGCCCGTCCATTCAAACCAACTCTGAAATGATGGAATAGGATATTTAAAGCCATGGCTTTATACATTTTTTTTTTTTTTTTTTTTTTTTTTTTTTTTTTAGTTTCTAATTTTCCCCATTTTTCTCCCAATTTGGTGACCAATTATACCCTCTATTTATCTCAATTCACCCTCCCCCACGAGTCCACCGCCCGTCCTCCGGGTAACGAGACCATTTACCCAGGCCGGTAGATCCGCCTCTTCTGAGACAGAACCCGACCACGGACGCCCTTCCTGCTCCTCGACGAACTCGAGCCGGCTCACCCTCCCCCTCCCCCTGGGGCAGACAGCCAAACACCGGGGCTGACGACCAGGGCTGGTCTGGTAGAGACGGGTTTAGAACCGCGTCCCTGACAGGCAGGGCTCACTCGTACAGGTCCAGCCAAGATACGGTGCCTTAGACCGCTACGCTATCCACCGCCCGAAAGATGATTTTTAATGGGATTGGCCATCTTTCTTTGGCAGTTGGGACTGCGCTGGCCTTGTTGCTCTATGGATGATGTTGTGGATACGGGGTTGAGGGTTCATTTCTCAAGGGTAACGGTGAAGGGTCACATTGAACACATACCACGTTCCAACAGTGAAGGGTTCTGGTGGTTCTGTAATGGTGTGGGGTGGAGGGTTCTGGTGGTTCTGTAATGGTGTGGGGTGGAGGGTTCTGGTGGTTCTGTGATGGTGTGGGGGAGGGTTCTGGTGGTTCTGTAATGGTGTGGGGTGAAGAGTTCTGGTGGTTCTGTGATGGTTTGGCTGCCCTCATACCCTTAGAATGCCCAGATTGTTATTTAATGGTACTGAGTAGAACGCACTCTTGGCAGTACCGGTCAGCACCAGCATAAGTCCCCTCCCATTGGACGCAGGTACGTAATAATTGGGCCAATCACTGTTAGCGGTCTGTAGACTGGCTGCAGTTAGACAGCTATGAACTGCCAACTGGCAATGTGCCTCGCACAGCTAGGTCATGAACTTGGCTAGCATTTTCTACAAAAGGTTAAATATGTTGCTAACTTCTACATTTGGGAACTTTTACCGTTTGAAGTACTGTTTTAACGTACTTTAGTAGGCTATATTCGTTTCTGGGTGGGAGATTTTGATTTTTGTATTTGTGTGTCCAGTTCCTTGGACGCTGAAGCCCAAGTTAAAGGTCCTGTCAGGAGTAGTGTTCTGGCACGGAGGTTTCGTCAGAGCGTCAGAGCGATGTGGGACACTGGTTCCTGTTTGTCAGAATCCACAGGTGTTCGAGTGGAGAAGCGGAGAGGGAATGCTGCAGAATAATTCCCATATTTCAGAGCATGTTCAAACCAGGAGGGGAAACCCCAATCTGAGGTTTTGCTCTCTGTAGCAAGCCCTGCAGAACAGTGACCCCATCAGATATGTGCACTGAGATTTAACCCCTTTGAGGAGTGAGTGTGTTTGAGAGTTCTGCTTATAATTCTGTGTTTTATTCAGGAACTCTACAGTTTGAGGATTCCATTAGTAACCTATGGTTCTGTGTGGGTGCTCATGCTTTTGTGTGTGTGTGTGTGTGTGCGTGCGCGTGTGTGTGTGTGTGTGTACATGATTGTCTGATTAAAGTGGGTATGGAGCATACACAGTACTATCTGATCAGGTTTGGGTTGGGGGAATGCTGATGTCATAGTGTGAGCTGAAAATCCATCTTTTGGAATTGGGGGGAATCTTACTGGGCAATACCACTTTGGCAACAGTTAAGGAGCCCTCCAGCCCCATAAACTAGGGCCTGATGGAGGCTGTGTTGCGCGGCTTGGGTAAATACTCCATTCTGATTGGCCGAGAGGGTGTAGATTATTATTATTTCCAATAAAATCACAATGAAGTAGTTCCATCTCTCTGTGGCTCAGCACGATTCCATATCAACACGCGGACCACATATACTGAAAAACCTTCCATTCACAACTGAAAACAATGGCATAAATTATTAACTCAAGTTCATCAACCATATCAAAGTGTTTAAAAACCTTCCATTCACAACTGAAAACAACGGCACAAAATTAACAGTTAACAACAACGCAAAGTGTGTAATTGTATTTAGGCTCGTTAGCTCATAAGGCTCTCGTTAGAACAGTTATCATCGCTCGTAGGATCGATTGTTTCTTTGATGGTTCTGACTGTAGATGAAGTGGCTCATCAGCCCGTATGGGCTGGGCCAGGAGAGACAGATCCGTTTCTGGGTTTCACGCCAGCTCCAGTCAGATTTTAATTATTCCATTAGCCCCCAGTCATCCACATGATCTGACATTTTGAGCTCGATTTCTCATTAAGCTCACGGACGACAGCTGAAGGCTGTTCTTGTGTCCCTGTGTGAAAGGGTTAACGATCTGGTCTACGGGTGAACCCGCGCTGAGAAGCGCTGGCTCGTTGTGAAGCGTGATTGGTTGGTTGTGTATCAGGACCCCAGAGCTGCCCTGCCGTTGCCCTGCCTGTTCCGGAGTCCTGTGTGCTCGGCTCAGAGTCCGCTCACGTCTCCAGGCAACGGCACGGACTCAAGACTGTATAGCAGGCGTGGGCAAGGAGGGCCGGATCCGTTTCTGGATTTCAGGACAACTTCTGCTCTTAATTATTTAATTAGCCTCAATAATTTGCGTGATCTGATGTTTTAGCTACAATTTGTCGACAAGCCCATGAAAGACAGCTGAAGACTGTTCTTGGGTTCCCATATGAGACACGTTACTGTGGTCTAATCTACAAGTGAACCAGCATTGGTGTATCCAACTAATTAGCTAATTGAGACACAGGGGTATTGGTAGAAACAAAATCCTGCACACACACCCTTGGTGTTGATGGACCGGGGCTCTGGCCCTCTTATGGGCTGAACAGAACCACTCCGGCCGGGCCCAGCCCAGCTCAGCCCAGCCTAGCCCAGCCCAGCCCAGCCCAGCCCAGCTTAGCTCAGCCCAGCCCAGCCCAGCCCAGCTCAGCCCAGCTCAGCCCAGCCCAGCCCAGCCCAGCCCAGCTCAGCCCAGCCCAGCCCCCAGCCCAGCCAGCCCAGCTCAGCCCAGCCCAGCCCAGCCCAGCCCAGCTCAGCCCAGCCCAGCCCAGCCCAGCTCAGAGCGGCTCTGTTTAGAGTCTGCACTCTCAAGCTCGTTCTGTGTGACTGAAATGTGCAGAAGGTAGCTTTTAAAAAACGTTTCAGTCACTTTGAATTTGTCGACCTTATCAGATCGGTTTCATTCCGACATGTTTGAGAAACGCTCTTTCTTCGTTCCTGGGTTTTTTTCCGTGGAAAATCTGCTGCCTTTTTTAAAAGTTTTTTTTGACCATTTGTTATTTTTAGTTTTTGTTGACTAAAAGAGTTTTGTAGTGGCGCTGCCGTTCTCCAGACTCCTGCTCTTTCTCCAGAGGAGACGTTTCTCAAACGGAGCATGTCGGGCCCTTCTGAAAGCCGGTCGAGTTCCCCTCCGTGACACGCAGCTTAAAGCAACCCAGGGGCCCGTATTCATCAATCATAGGAGCAGGAGTGCTGATCTACGATCAGTTGTGCCGTATAGCTCAGGAATCGATCATGTTGAGTTATGGACAGGGGGAAACTGATCCTAGGTCAGCACTCCTGCTCTGAGATGCTTAAAGAATGCGGGTGGTCCGTTTGTCCTGTGGTTTAGCTGAGCCTTCAGTTCAGAGTGTCATTTACTGCACTGCGTCATTTACCTGCAGTCTAGAGAATATCCAGCACTGCGTCATTTACCTGCAGTCTAGAGAATATCCAGCACTGTGTCATTTACCTGCAGTCTAGAGAATATCCAGCACTGTGTCATTCACCTGCAGTCTAGAGAATATCCAGCACTGTGTCATTTACCTGCAGTCTAGAGAATATCCAGCACTGTGTCATTCACCTGCAGTCTAGAGAATATCCAGCACTGCGTCATTTACCTGCAGTCTAGAGAATATCCAGCACTGTGTCATTTACCTGCAGTCTAGAGAATATCCAGCACTGTGTCATTCACCTGCAGTCTACCTGAGAATATCCAGCACTGTGTCATTTACCTGCAGTCTAGAGAATATCCAGCACTGTGTCATTCACCTGCAGTCTAGAGAATATCCAGCACTGTGTCATTTACCTGCAGTCTAGAGAATATCCAGCACTGTGTCATTTACCTGCAGTCTAGAGAATATCCAGCACTGTGTCATTTACCTGCAGTCTAGAGAATATCCAGCACTGTGTCATTTACCTGCAGTCTAGAGAATATTCAGCACTGTGTCATTTACCTGCAGTCTAGAGAATATCCAGCACTGTGTCATTTACCTGCAGTCTAGAGAATATCCAGCACTGTGTCATTTACCTGCAGTCTAGAGAATATCCAGCACTGTGTCATTTACCTGCAGTCTAGAGAATATCCAGCACTGTGTCATTTACCTGCAGTCTAGAGAATATCCAGCACTGTGTCATTTACCTGCAGTTTAGAGAATATCCAGCACTGTGTCATTCACCTGCAGTCTAGAGAATATCCAGCACTGTGTCATTTACCTGCAGTCTAGAGAATATCCAGCACTGTGTCATTTACCTGCAGTCTAGAGAATATCCAGCACTGTGTCATTTACCTGCAGTCTAGAGAATATCCAGCACTGTGTCATTTACCTGCAGTCTAGAGAATATCCAGCACTGTGTCATTTACCTGCAGTCTAGAGAATATCCAGCACTGTGTCATTTACCTGCAGTCTAGAGAATATCCAGCACTGTGTCATTCACCTGCAGTCTAGAGAATATCCAGCACTGCGTCATTTACCTGCAGTCCAGAGAATATCCAGCACTGTGTCATTTACCTGCAGTCTAGAGAATATCCAGCACTGCGTCATTTACCTGCAGTCTAGAGAATATCCAGCACTGTGTCATTTACCTGCAGTCTAGAGAATATCCAGCACTGTGTCATTTACCTGCAGTCTAGAGAATATCCAGCACTGTGTCATTCACCTGCAGTCTAGAGAATATCCAGCACTGTGTCATTTACCTGCCCCCCTCAGTTTGGTGGATCTGTAGCAGGGGGGTCGACAGGTTCAAATCCTGCTGTTTTTCTGTGGGCCTGTTTGAGTCTTTAGGGTTGGCGAGTAAAAATGCTTCCTGTTACAAAACCTCTGCTCCCAGCAGGCCTTGTTTTTTCACTCACTCACACACACACATTCACACACTCACTCACACACACACCCACTCACACTCACACTCACACTCACACTCACACACTCACACACTCACACACACACACACACACACACACTCACACACTCACACACTCACACACTCACACACTCACACACTCACACACTCTCTCACTCTCTCACTCACACACACACACGCACACACACACACACACACACAGTGAGTCTCTTCCTGGCAGCTGCAGCAGATGGAGACGTGTTGATCGCTGAGCGCTTGGTCTCGATGACGGGCGCAGTCGTCTCCTGCCCATTGTTCCCTGCCGTCCCCCGACCCCCACATTCCTCTGCCGTCACTGACGTGTGTTACAGCACGCGTTAAAGAACAGACGCAGGTGGGACTCTCCGTGCTCCTCGCTGGCATTGTCCGGGCCGAACGGGAACAGGAAGTGGAGCAGGGTCACCTTGACGGACGGAGTTGTTTTTGCGGGCCAGTGGGGGGGAGGGGGGGCAGCAGGGGGCGATCCCCGCTCCCCGCTCCAGACGGACGGACAGATGCGCTCCCCTGGCACGCGTCGGGATGTGGTGCTGACTGATCGGACGCTTCTGGCCGTGACTCGCGCTCTCGAACCCGCTCTCCTGGGGTGAGCAGCGGGGGAGGAAGTTCTGACCCCCGGAGCCTGCTGCACGCTTCTGTGACTTCCCCCTCTCTCGAACCCTTGGGCTAGAGCGCACGCACGCAGGCAGCCACAAAAACAAAAACAAGAGCCATCTGCAGTGCCTGCGTCCCCCTGGTGTCCTGCAGCAGGACGGGGACAGAGCGGGTCGCGGGTCAGGGCAGCACAAACGCCCAAACTCCAGCCGGGTCGTTCTTCACTAAACCAGGGGGTTTATTATTATTATTTATTTATTTAGTTGTTTTTTAAAATAGATTTTCTTTTTCTGCTGTTTTTCTCCCCATTTTTTTTGTATCCAATTATACCCAAGTTTTCCCCTCCCTCATATTGAGAACAGCAGTGTCCTCAGTGGACCTGCCCGACCCGCTTGTGAGGTAGAGATTGGGAGCGGGTGCCTCGTTCCTGCCTGCGCTGTCCCAGGACCCAGCGCTGTCCCAGGACACAGTCACACCCCTTTACCTCTTCCAGAACCCACTGTCCCAGAACAGGGGACTGGGCCCGACCCACAGCAGAGCAGAAAACAGAGACTCAGCCATCAGAGATGTACTGGTTGAGCAGACACTGGACACACATACTCTCTCACTGTGACACTCTCTCACTCTCACACACTCTCTCTCACTGTGACACTCTCACTGTCACACACTCTCACACACTCTCACACACTCTCACTCTCTCTCACACACTCTCACTCTCTCTCACACACTCTCACACTCTCTCTCACACTCTCTCACTCTCTCTCTCACTCTCTCACTCTCACACACTCACACAGACAGTGGACACACACACACACACACACACACACACACACACACGGACAACGTATCGATCCACAAGACTCTTGGAGGTGTCTTTATGATGACCCTTGGGGAGTGGACTGTTGTCCACGTGTCCGTGCAAACAGATGGGTCACAGGAGCTTTCACGCAAAAACCACCTGGTTCAGCTCTGGCCGGGAGTGCCATTAGGGGGCGGCAATTGGCTGTCCGCCCCAGGGAGGGGGGAGGGAAGCTGATATGAGCTCGCTGCGTATAGGAGTCGCTCTGTGTGCATACCGGAGTTACGGTGACGGCTTGGCGGGTTCTGGCTCAGCGCAGGCGGTGCCCAGCCGCATGTCACTGCCGGTATCAGGACTACGGCAGTGAACTCGCAAGATATATGAGGGAGGGGGGTAATTGACGTGAAAATTTTGGGTATAACTGCATACAAAAAAATGGGGAGTAAAACAGCAGAAAGAGAAAATAGAAAGAAACCTTCCAGGCCCAGCGGTGGCAGTATCCCAGCGGTGGCAGTGTCCCAGCGGTGGCAGTATCCCAGCAGTGGCAGTGTCCCAGCGGTGGCAGTATCCCAGCGGTGGCAGTGTCCCAGGAAAGCGTCAGGCTGAGAGCAAGGTGCCAGCTCCTGTGAATGTTCCCTTCATCGGGCTCGGCCCCTGCACACATTCTGCTCTCCTCTTTTTGGATGTCTGGCAAATCATTTCATATCAACAAATATCGTTCCAGGGGCCCGCTCTCAAAAAAGATCCATTGATTTAAAATAGAAATAATAATTCTGTGGCGTGTTTTTCTCGCGCGACATTAATACCCCCCCCCTCGGCCCTGACGCTCCGTCTCTCAAAACGTCTGTAAAGGGAAGTCACATCTCCAGATCGGTTTCCACCAAAGATCCTCATTAGCTTGAGTAAGTTTTTCTCCAGCCTGGAGGTATGTGCTGACCCACCACCACCGCAGAATGTTCTCCAGTCCGAATCGGCGCTTCCAGTTGGAGTCAGTTTGGATTATTAGCGTGGCACATCCCTGGAGGTTTGGGGTGGTTTACGAGAGAGGATAACGTTCCCCTGGCCTTCACCCCCTGTCCCGCACGCACCCCCTGTCCCGCACGCACCCCTACTCTTCCTCACCCCCCTGTCCCGCACACACCCCTACTCTTCCTCACACCCCTGTCCCGCACACCCCTACTCTTCCTCACGCCCCTGTCCCGCACACACCCCTACTCTTCCTCACCCCCCTGTCCCGCACACACCCCTACTCTTCCTCACCCCCTGTCCCGCACACACCCCTACTCTTCCTCACCCCCTGTCCCGCACACACCCCTACTCTTCCTCACACCCCTGTCCCGCACGCACCCCTACTCTTCCTCACACCCCTGTCCCGCACACACCCCGACTCTTCCTCACACCCCTGTCCCGCACGCACCCCTACTCTTCCTCACCCCCCTACTCTTCCTCACACCCCTGTCCCGCACACACCCCTACTCTTCCTCACCCCCCTGTCCCGCACGCACCCCTACTCTTCCTCACCCCCCTACTCTTCCTCACACCCCTGTCCCGCACACACCCCGACTCTTCCTCACCCCCCTGTCCCGCACACACCCTACTCTTCCTCACCCCCCTGTCCCGCACACACCCCTACTCTTCCTCACCCCCCTGTCCCGCCCTGTCAAGTGACACTGGATCCTGGAGCCAATCAGTGTTCAGAAGAGCCCTTACCTGACATTGACCCCTCCTTCTGTTCCACTATTTTGCACTCCCCAATTTAGAGGCCAATTACACCCTCTATTTATTTAGATTAACCCCCCACAAACTCACCGCCCGTCTCTACGGGGCAAGCTACTCTCCGAGGCCGGCGATGATCCGCCTCCTTCGAGACGGAACCCCCTTTCTGGAAGAAATTGTCTTGTTACCCGGAGGACAGGCGGTGGGCTCGTGGGGGAGGGTGAATTGACATAGATGGAGGGTATAATTGGAAACCAAATTGGGAGGAAAACATGAAACAAATTAGAAACAATAAATTTCTGAATAAATCTGGTGTATCGCGCAGGTCACTGTAAAACCCTGCGTGCCTTCGGCACTCAATGACACGTTTGACAGCCCTGACTCACTCCCTTGAGCGATGGATGTTTGCGTTTAATTAAAAAGCGGGCCGTGTGCGTCACCCCGTGTCTTGTAAGACAATGAAACATTAGCCCTGAGGCTTTTTTTAATCATCTTAAAACAATAATGTGTCCTTAACCCCGGCGCATAAATCCTGCTGCTGTCATCTCTGCTGTTATCCTTCTCTCCTGCGTTTCACTCTTTTGGAAAATAACTCGAGGGAAGTTAAAAATATAAAGAAAGAGTTTATTTTGGGGCGAGGGTAAATATTTGATGTTATAGAGACGTTAAACAGCGCTCCAGTTTGACTCCAGCGTTCCCACCGAGGAGAAGCCAGTCTCCACAGACAGATAAGAGGAATAGTTCAGTATTACATTTTTTTTTGGTGGATATTAAAAAACAGAGCCATGAATTTAAGGAAGACACTATAATTCCCCGTTCGTATGTTTTATGAATTTGTGTCGACTCCTTTTGAAGTATTTATCAACCGATGTGATCTTGTTACTGACATAAAAATGTAAAAAAATGAATGGTGTTGCTTCAAAATGGCTTGGAATGAAAACATATTTCCCTCTAGGCCAGAAAAGAAAATCAGCAGAAAAGCTTCACAGTTCATCGCCTCAAAAAGAGCCTCAAAGCCCCCCCCCCCGACCCCCAGGAGCCGAAAAATCTTTACTACCCCCAGTGACGTCAGAAAGCACCTAAATGATTTTGAGAAGCTCTAAAACATGTCTTTACGGTTCAGTATTTAGACTCAGTCGACCGATGTCTGCGTGACAGATCCATTACTCACCTCAGCGCTATCCGTCGGACTCTGATTGGACGTCCCTTTAATGGCGTTAAAGGCGCGTGGTGTGCGCTTCACGGTAACGTGGCGTAACGGATCTCCAGAGGGCTCAAAGGGCTCCCCTGTGATGTTCCTGCGTCCCTCGTGTGTCTGTGAGGTGCCCTCTCCTCAGTGCTGTGAACTGGGCTCCAGAGGTGACTGTGCTGTGAGCTCACTGGTCTGTGTGTGTCTGTGTGTGAGGTGCCCTCTCCTCAGCGCTGTGAGCTCACTGGTCTGTGTGTGGTCTGTGAGGTGCCTTCCTCATGGAGCTCACTGGTCTGTGTGTCTGTGAGTGATCTTCCTCAAGCTCACTGGTCTGTGTGAAGGAGGTGCCCTCTCCTCCAACAGCGGCTCAATCGGGAGGTTCGAGGTGACAGCGGAGCTCAAACTGGCGCCCTGGATTCCTTCAGAGTCCCTGGTAGGGCATCAAGCATTTTGTGACAATGCATTTGTGTGAGCTCACTGGTCTATACAAATACATTTGATTTGATTTGATTTGCCTGTGAGACTGGTCAGTGCTGAAGTAGAACATCCTGGGAGGATGGGCGGCAGTGCAGGGCACTGGGCTTGTAACGCAGAGGTTGCAGGTTCGGTTCCCAGGTGGGGCACTGCCGTTGTACCCTTGAGCTAAAGGTGCTTAACCTGAATTGCTTCAGTAAAATATCCAGCTGTATAAATGGATTGTATGTAAAGAAATGTAAACTGTGTAATAAGGGTAGAAGTGGCTGCTGTCCGACTAGGATGCATGTTGCCCACTGCGACCAGGGTTCGATTCCACCAGGCCGGGCCAGGTTCAGCTCTGGCCAGGATCGCCACAAGGGCGCTAGTGGTCATATCCCCCTCCTCTCTCTCTCTCTCTCTCTCTCTCTCTCTCTCTCTCTGTCTCTCTCTCTCGCTCATTGTTCAGTGATCATCGAGTCTGGAAGTGTTGTCTCGAGAACTGTTAGAACGCCCCCCCTCCTGTAGTGCAGCAGCTCATCCCATTGTTTGTGTTGTGTGTGTTTTTACGCTGAATTACACCCCCCCCCTCCCAGCGCAGGGGGGGGGGTCAGGTTCATTCTGGGCCGTGTTGTAATGCCGCTGCTGGTTAGTGCTCTGTCAGAGACGACCGCTCTAGACCAGACCGCTCTGCAGACGGTACGGCTTGCTCTGTATCACGTGTTCCTTTTCTTTTTTTCTTTTCTTCCAAAAAAAAAATCCAGTTACACCCTCTATTTATTTAGATTTACCACCCCACACGATGAGTCCACCACTCATCTCTAAGAGGCAAGCTAATTCTCCGAGAGCAGCAAACTCTGCTTCCTTTGAGACGGAATTCACCCCCACCCACGTTCTGGAGACTCCCTTACGTGCTTCACGGCGGACCCGAGCCGGCTCACCCCCCTCCCTCCCCTGGGGCGGACAGACAACGCCCCGCCCCGATCGGGGCTGATGACCAGGACCGGTCTGGTAGAGACCCTGACAGGCAGCGCACACTCGTATCGCACCAGCCAAGACACGTGCGTTAGACCGCTGCGCTATCCGCCGCCCTGTGGAGTCTGTCGTGGTGCCAAGAGACGCCACAAAGGGCAAAGAGCTCCTCCTCCTGTATTGTTAACACAATGGAGCACTCTTATTGTTTTAGAATGGCACGCCATCGGTCACAAAAGCCCTCTGTTGTTGTTTTGCCCAAACAGGCTCTACCTGTCAGCACCACACCCCTCCACACGCCCCCCCACCCTCAGTCACCACGTGTCCATTTACCCATTTAGCACACAGAGCACTTACAAGATGCTTTAATAATACACCACACAGGGACAGTGGGCCATCATTGGCCATGATCTGGACGCTGATCTGGTTTGTTGGATGACTGAAATGTTCCTGGGCCAAGTCATGTTCTCACGCTGATCTGAAACAAATAAGCCGTAAATAAATGAGCACTGTACAGTGTGTGTGGAGCAGCCTTACTTGTAGGGGGCCGTACTTCCTGTCGTAGGGGGCCGTCCTTCCTGTCGTAGGGGGCCGTACTTCCTGTCGTAGGGGGCCGTCCTTCCTGTCGTAGGGGCCGTACTTCCTGTCGTAGGGGGCCGTCCTTCCTGTCGTAGGGGCCGTACTTCCTGTCGTAGGGGCCGTACTTCCTGTCGTAGGGGCCGTACTTCCTGTCGTAGGGGATGTCCTCCGTGTGGTAACAGGCACCTCCCCAGCTGTGCGGGGCGACTGCCCCTGGGTTGAATGAAGGGATTAGAGGGAGGGGAAGAGTTTGGGCCTTAAGGAGCCTCTCATGTTTCCAGCAGATGGCCCCCGGGCGGGCGAGCAGCAGGGGGCGAGATGAGTGGTCTGGAAGGTGGGGGGTGGGTGGTCTGGAAGGTGGGGGCGTTTGTGCCAGGCCAGGAGAACACGCTGCCCAGGACAGATTAGGGAGCAGTTAAACAGTCTGAAGAGGCTTATGGGGCGGGGAACAAAAGGTGCTGATTGCTGCTCATTGATCAGCAGCTGCAGGAGGAGAGGGGGGGCGTGTGTGTGTGGGGGGCGTGTGTGTGGGGGGGGTGTGTGTGTGGACCCAGAGGTCTGATTTAAGCAGGGCTGCTTCTCTGGTGTCTTGTTCCTGTCCCTCTGCAGGTGTGAGAACCTCTGTGTACACAGAACACTGCTGAATTGATGGGTTTATTTCAGAACACTGTCCTGCTGAATTAATGGGTTTATTTCTGCCAGTTGGGGGTGGGGGTGCCTGATGGTTGATCCGCCTCCTCCGAGCGGAACCCTCATGCTCTTCCTGCTTCCCCAGTCTGAGCACCTGAGACTCTCTATCCTGAGACAGCCAAACGCCCCCGCCCCCGATCGGGGCTGATGACCAGGGCCGGTCTGGTAGAGACGGGTTTAGAACCGCGTCCCTGACAGGCAGTGCACACTCGTACAGGACCAGCCAAGATACGGTGCGTTATACCGCTACGCTACCCGCCGCCCTGACGGGGCTTTGAAGTCACGCCGGTCTCTTCCTGGTGTGTTTTGTGTGTTAACAGGGTTCGAGCCCCTCCCTCGCGTTGCTCAGGGGCGAAGGCTGTTTGCCGTGGAGCCGTCGCGCTCTTTTTTGGGCCAGTCGCACGTAGAACCGCTCACAGCACATGGAACCAGCGCCGTAATAAAATGTTTCGCTCTTGGAAGGAATTGGATCCGTTGTGGGGGGGGACCCCGGAATGGTGGGGCCTCATGATTTCCACAGATGAAAACGTTGGGGGCCCCCGTAGATCTGTTTCTCTGAAATGTTGCTGTATGATTTCTGGGGGCAGTTTTAATGCTCTTGCAAAGGTCCCAGTGGAGGCCTGGGTGGGGGGGTTCTGAAATGGGTTTAATCTGCGTAGCGAAACTCGGGCTCCGCTCGGGACCGAGAACAAGTGGTTCCTGTTAGCGACCAGCGTCAGAACAAGGCTGTAATTAAATTGGGGTCCATATGCTTCTCATTCTGCCTACCTTGCTCTGTTCCCCCCTATATGCCCCTTCTGTCCTGGCAACATACCTGAGAGAGAGGGAGGGAGGGAGGGAGGGAGGGAGGGAGGGAGGAACAGGAGGACAGAGAGGGAGGGGAAAAAATGAGAGGGAGAGTAGGAGAGGGAGAGAAAGAGAGAGGAACAGGGAGAGAGAGAGAGAGAGAGTGGAGGGGGGAGAGAGAGAGGGAGAAAGAGAGAGAACAGGGAGAGAGAGAGATGAATGAATGAATGGGCTTTTCGTTTTTTATAGATTTAAGAAGACAGACAAACAAACAGAAGTGGCTCTAGTCACTGGGATCATTTCCCTGTTCCCCATTCTTCATTCGGAGCCGGAGGAGGAGGCTTGGCTCCCCCCAGTCTGCCCCCCCCCTCAGGGAGTGTTTCCTGCCCCAGTTGCCCTTGGCCTGCCCTTCAGGGGTAGATTTAAGGCTCCATTCCCTGTACAGCAGCTTTTGCGACAGGGCCCTTGTTAAAAGCGTTATTCAAATTGAAACTGAATTTAATTCAACACAACGGTCATTTAATGATTGTTATCGGGTAACAGGCCGGAGAGCAGGGGATTTGATTAAAAAATTAAATCTGTGAACATCTCGGGTCTCTTAGAATCGATGTCTCGCCCTGTCTGGTAGGGGTGGAACGGTGCACAAAGATCACGGTTCGGTACATGCCTCGGTTTTGAAGTCACGGTTCGGTACATTTTCGGTACAGCGGGAAAAAAAAAAAGAAATGCAATTCGGTACAAATATGTCCTAGTGTCTGGGGGTTGGTGGCCTGACTCTGCCTAACCTTGTCGGTCAGCCAATCGGATTCATTCATCGATTTTATCGTGTTACTCCCTCCGCGTGTGTGATATGCCCCATGGGCTTATGGGCCGTTTCCCTCCCCAGTGGAGAGGGGCTCCACGCTGTCTGAAGTGCACGTTAGACAGGGCTGCAGCCGATTGGCCGGTCCTCACAAAGGTGGGGGTGATCCGGCCCAGAGCCCTCCAGAGGATTGGGGCTCTGCCCACCTGCTCATCGCCCTCAGAATGTGCAGGACGGCGGGCAGGAGCAACCGCAGCTGTCGAGCTGACCGCTCCAGAGTCCTGCAGGGCTGAGATTAGGGTTAGTGTCTAGAGTGTACATAAATGAGATTTTACACTTTGGAATATAAAGACATACGTGTGATATTTGTCTGACAACATAAGTCATACAAACATTTAAGATAATAAAGTGCACTACAGTGTTGAAATTATATTTTAAATATTTGGTTGACATGCATCAAAACCCTTCCCCCAGCACCATTCACCCCCCACACCCTCCCCCAGCTCTGCCTCGTGTCTGGTGCACTCTGTTTCACCCCTCTGTTCTTTAAACGACAGAATCTCCCTCCTTTAAACAGGAGGAGGGCGGAGGGGGGGGGGCAGGGGGCCGGGCGCCTCAGCGGCTTGTCTCATTGGCTGAGGCGCTGCTTCCTCGCCCGTGTCTGTGGATCGGGCGATTAAGGGTTATCTGGGATGATCGACGCCGTCGCAGTGAGATGTGGGCGGGGGGGGGGGGGCTCGACGCCAGCCCTGAAACTGAGCTGTTTTATTTGGCTCGACTCCATCTGAGAAATATGGGCAGAATTCATAAGCACAGTTCTGCTGTTTGAGGGTTTTTAAAATGGTGTGACGTTGTAGTTCTTGTTGCTTGTGCGTTTGGTGGTATGTATATCCTGGAGATGGTCCTGAGAGCAGGATAAAACGCTGTGACTGCGTTTCCCATCATCCTTAGAGCGATGCCTGTTAACGTCGTCCACAGTTATTTCTCATTCTATTAGGGGTGTGACGGTACCCAAAAATCACGGTTTGGTACGCACCTCGGTTTTGAAGTCATGGTTCGGTACGTTTTCGATACAGCAGGGGGGGAAAATAAATGCAAAAAATAAAATTGCTTTTCGTTTATTATGAACTTTGTAAGCAGTGGCTAATT
Source organism: Aldrovandia affinis (assembly GCA_029706075.1). Lineage (NCBI taxonomy): Eukaryota > Metazoa > Chordata > Actinopteri > Notacanthiformes > Halosauridae > Aldrovandia > Aldrovandia affinis. The sequence continues at coordinate 63,611 of JAINUG010000346.1, read as the reverse complement.
AGCCATAATTTACTGACCAAAGTAAGGCACATATCTTTATTTCTTGAATAAAAAAATGTCCGTCAATAACTGCTGCAACCGCACACAAAGAAAGTTCTGCACTTGCATTAGTGGTTAAAGCAAGATTGCATTCGTTGGGTTCACAGCGCGTACCGAACCCAAAGTCCTGTACCGTACGGTTCGATACCAACCAACCCCTAGTGTCCATGTTGAGGGCAAACTTGCTGAAGTCTGCGTGTTGAGTCATACATTAGTGATGACTTACAAGATGGTTTGTGTCGTCTTTTAAAAACAAGAGAATTCACCCCTATGAGTTAACATAATCTGTGTTTAACACAGGAAGTGGTGGTAGTCCGGTGCTAGTGGTTATTAGCTGGTTTAGCCGTTGTTAGCTGCTGTAGTCCGGCCAGTAGCGAGCGCTGCACCGCCTCCTTCGAGCCAGTACCCGTCTAGACCAAAGCCTGTCACCGACGCACAGGACCACTCCTATATGCAGCGAGTCTTTAATACAGCTTTAATCCCTCCCCCCCTCCCTGGGGCGGACAGCCAATCGGCACCTCCTAGTGGCACTCCCGTCCAGAGCTGAAACTGGCGCGACCGGTGGAATGGAACCACGGTCGCCGTGGCCAGCGTCGAACGCTCTAACCGCTAGACCACCCAGGAGGCCCTGTCCTCTTGCTTTTTGGAAGAAAAAACTGCCCCCCCCACTGCCCCCCCACTCTCCTCCCCCCCCAGGTGTTGCGCTGACCCCAGGACTCTTTGTTGGGGTCGCCCCCTCGTGCGCTGAGCGCTGTAATTATCGTGCAGGAGCGTTCTCCTGTGGCGGTCTCAGGGAGCAGCGCCGGCATGTCGCCGCTTGTCGGGAATGAGCGCATCCGTGGAGGACTGAGAGGGATTGTCGTGGGACTGGATTTTATTCTCCCCCTCCCTCCCCCTGCCCCACCCCTCTCTTTCGCTTCTCTTTGTTCGTCTCTGTGCCAAAAAACAAGTCGTCACGTGAACTCTGGGTTTTGTCTGCAGTTTCGGGAAAGCCTCGCTGGGTAACTCTATCCCGTTCGGGGTTCTCGACTTCTGAATGATTCAGTGTTAAGTTATTAATATAATAATGAGTCTTTGTTGTTTTTTGTTTGACTTTAAACCTGTGTCGAGGTGCCCAATGCATGCTGGGATAGGCTCCAGCCCCTTCCCCCCCCGCCACCCTGACCAAGAATAAGCGGGTTAGATAATGGATGATTGAATGATTGAATGAATGAATGAATGAAAAGCCCGGTCACTTTAGAGTGCATGGACGGGGAACTCGGGCGTTCAGTACGAGTTGTGCCAGCGCTCTGAGATTGCGGCCGTGGTCTTAAGGCTTGGGTTCTGGGACGGTTAATTGGGCTGTAAGTTGAAGAGCGCAGTGTCTGGGACAGGCGAGGCTGTGTCCCTGGTTTAGGACCCTCTCCTCCCCCTCTCTCTCTCTCTCTCTCTCCTCCCTCCTCTTCTCTCTCTCTTTCCTCTCTCTCTCTCTTTCCTCTCTCTCTCTCTCTCTCTCTCTCTCTCTCTCTCTCTCTCTCTCTCTCTCTCTCTCTCTCTCTCTCTCTCTCTCTCTCTCTCTCTCTCTCTCTCTCTCTCTCTCTCTCTCTCTTCTCTCTCTCTCTCTCTTTCCTCTCTCTCTCTCTTCTCTCTTTGTTGTCTTTGTTTGATTTTCTTTTACCAATTTTGTTTAGTTCTCAGTTTTTTGTGTTTCTCTGTTTGTGTTTTTCTCTCTATTGTGGCGGATATTTACACATCTTTGTCGATTAGTGTCTATAACTGCTGTTATATAGTGTGTCATGTCATGTCTTGCTCATAACACTGAGCTCATTCTATTTTTTTTACCATAATTATATATATTCTCCTGCACTAATGGAACACAGAGCTGGTCCAGACATTCAGTGTGAGAGCGGGATAAACTGAGAAAAGAGGATAGGGAGAGAGGGAGAGAGAAGAGGAGAGAGAGACGGGGAGGGAGAGGAGGAGAGAGAGATCTTTCCCCCTGGCAACACATTGATTTCTCAAATGGATCAAAGTGTTGAAGTTCTGGGAATGAGAGTCATTAACCTTCAGAGCGAGTGGATAGGTATTTAAACCAGATTCCACCTGGATGTCATGTGTTTGCATAGAGTCCTGATACGTCTGATCACAGGCCAAGGTCTCTCTTACCTCACTGTCCGAAACGATGCTGACCCTGGCCAGATGCCCAGCAGACTTTTAATTTCATTAATTTACTAAATTAGGACGTTTCCTTTCACTCTCGCCCTCGATAGATAATAGCTTCAGCTCGGCTGAGACACACAAAGGCCTTTCGTATTTTATGTTCTTCTGCATTATGCAGTACTTTCATCACAACTGACTCTCGTGTAGCTAATCACACGAACCTTAAACTCTTGGTTTCAAGTGTGCCGGTCGAAATGCGAAACCACTTGAAAGGAAGATATTAGGGCTGAGCTACAATCAAACGCTCCCTACAGGAAACCTGCTTGCTGCCAGCTTGCTTTGCTGGAATTAGCTGCAATTTGACTTTCTCAAAACTAGTCTACAGAAGTGATGCGTAAATGCACATAGTAAATGAGTGAATGAATGATAATTGGATTCATATCCTGCTTTTCTTCCAGGAAACACAAAGGAGCATACAGTATACACACGAGTGACGTAGAGGAGTGGTGTGATCGTTTGGTTTTCTTTCCATTTCTGTGCTTATTTTAGTCCTGTGCTAGTTTAGTAGCGTCCACGATAACAAGAAAAACTGAACTTCACAAACAGTATTGTGTTCTGACCTCAGTTGACCTCTGAACTTAGAGGGGGGTGGGCAGCGTCAAGTCAACAGGAGCGCCAACCTCCATTTTGTGTAGCCGTGAGCCGAACGCGGACCTGGCCACCCACGTCTGAGAATGGCGTGAGTGATCGTGTGCGTGGGTGAAGAGCCTTGGAACGTGAGTTTCTGTCAACGCCATAGGCCCTCCCCCCCCCCCTGTGGTCCTCCCCCTCCCCTCCCCTCCTCCTGTGGTCCTGACCCCTCCCCCTCCCCCCCTCCTGTGGTCCTGACCCGAGTTTAATCACCTCTGGGTCCGACTCCGCCTCAGATCTGATGCCAGCGCCTTTACGTGCCTCTCCACGCCTGCCAGGTGTTTACACAGAGGGAGACATGGGTGATGAAAACCATGTGTGTGTGTGTGTGTGTGTGTGTGTGTGTGTGTCTGTGTCTGTGTCTGTGTCTGTGTCTGTGTCTGTGTCTGTGTCTGTGTCTGTGTGTGTGTGTGTGTGTGTGTGTCTGTGTGAGTGTGAGTGTGAGTGTGAGTGTGAGAATGCGTGTGTGTGTGTGTGTGGCCAACTTTAAGATGCAGATTGCTGTGTGCCTCTGTCACACAATCAGCCTCACGTAGAAACGCGAAAACGAAATGTTTCAGATCAACGTCACGATCAGCTCGGGGTCCCAGTCTGAACACCAGGTGATAGGATCTCTCTCAGGTCTGGTCTGAACACCAGGTGATAGGATCTCTCTCAGGTCTGAACACCAGCTGATAGGATCTCTCTCAGGTGTGCTGAGAATCGCCGCTCTGTCTCTCACACGCTGTGTGTGGGCGTGTGGCTTTCACACTTCACCGTACTTATCTTCACTCTTCAGATGCTGACAGATGAGAAGCTTGTGTGTGTGTGTGTGTGTGTGTGTGTGTGTGTGTGTGTGTGTGTGTGTGTGTGTGTGTGTGTGTGTGTGTGTGTGTGTGTGTGTGTGTGTGTGTGTGTGTGTGTGTGTGTGTGTGTGTGTGTGTGTGTGTGTATATATACACACGTAATTAAAATTCATACATTTAAACCTTTTTCAGCTTATCAAGCTGCTAGAAGAACTGTTCCAATGATGTCTATAACTGTATTACTGCACTGATCTCTTGTGCGAACAATGATTGATCTTATCGTGTAAAAATCTTGTAAGTGGCTCTGGATAAGAGAGTCTGCTGAATGCCTAAATGTAAATGTAAACCCTTCCTACTTTTATAAACGTAATTCTGCTTAATGCCCCTAAACTAAACTTCATGCCCCCTTCCCCCCAATTTGATAATTTGTTAAATTGTCTCTCTCAGTAATCTCTGTCTGTTCCTGAAAAGCCATTCACCTCTGTCTGCATTGTAAAGAGTTGAGGTTTCACCAATGACATCATGACCCGCCTACAAAAACCAAGGCATCTGATTGGAGTGGGTGGGGTGTGGCAACAGTGGCCCCGCCCCCCAGTGTTCTCAAATGAAAGCTGCTCCGTTTCCAGACGTATTTGGGGAAGAAAGGGGCTCCGTGCCGTGAGCGGTGGAGTGGCCATGACGTTAAATCCCAGGGCTTAATGGCCGGTGTTGTCTTTCTCTCTGAGGCTCTGGCTTTTGTTCTGAAATATGAGCTCAACGCTGCTTAACTCCAACTGGTCTTTGTCAAAAAAAAAAAAAAAAAAAAAAAGATGAATTACAAAAGGTTTTGGGTTTGTGTGTGAGGGGGGGAGGGTACCTGCAGGAGTGGGGAGTGTGGGTTTCCTGGGGTAACATTTAGTACATTTTACATTTTTACATTTTAAGCATTTAGCAGACGCTCTTATCCAGAGCGACTTACAAGATGTGCATAAATATATAATATTAATATGTGCATTGATGGTAAGATCAATCATTGTTCACACAAGAGATCAGTGCAGTAATACAGTAATACAGCGATACACACCGTACCTGTAACACTGGGAAGGAAAAGTTAGTAGATTTTATTCTTATTTATTTATTTTTTGACAGTTTTACGAAAACATTTACGAAAAGCAGTATTAAACATGTAAGCAGTGGTGATGACAATGACTTGAATGTAGAATCCCAGACTGGAGTCCCACGCTGGTCAGTCCCTGGGGGTCACACGCTATGACATCGCCGATGTTCATCATAACCCTGCCCTTAAGTGCGCGCCTCGTTTCACAAAGACATCATCCCCCCGAGACTCTCCGATTACCGGCGCGCCATCCTTCACTAACCCTAACCCTTCACTGTGCCATGGTGATCCCTTACTCCCCTCCTCCCCCAAACTGGACCCCGGAATCCTAATCCCAATGGATATCCTACATCCCTCCTTCCCACCACACGGAAAATCAGTCTGGCTGCCCCGGGGTTACGGTGTGTGCGTGTCTGTCTGTCTGTCTGTCTGTCTGTCTGATGCTTGTTTCTGTCAGTGCTTAGTAACTGTGTCTCACTGTTAGCTGGTATAATTGTGCACTGTTAGCCCAGTTCAGATGTTCAGGAGTGTGTAGAGACAGATCCATGATTAAAAAGGCTGGTAGCCATGACTCGGTGTGTAATTGGGACATTGAGCGTTATAAAGTTGTGCTTTTATTCACGGTGGTCACCATGGTGATTCATCCTGTCCTGTAAATGCACTAAATGACTGATGCCAGAATCCCCCTGAAGGAATGTTGCCCCGTTATTCCAATTAAAGTTTTAAAATGATTTGTAACCAATGGAATTTGAGGAACAGACGGTATCACCCAAATTATGGGTCTGGGTGGGGTTGTTAAATGGGAGGAAGTTCCCTCGCGCGCTCCTTTAATGGCTCCCCACTGCAACGTAAGCCCTCCTTTCGCAATGGCCCCGGGGGGCAGAGAACAGTGGACACCTGTGCTGTGTCGTCTCGCCTGACACGTCGCCGCGGGAACAGCTGCAGAAACCCCCCACGGTCCACTGAGCCCCTGAGAGGGCTGCTGAAGGAGCCCTGTGTTTGTGTGACCGCAGGCCCGGCCCCTGAGGCTCACCCCGGGGGAAATACGCCTCTGTGACCGCTGAGAGTCCTAATGGAGCAGCAGCCCCCCTCCCCCTCAGGAGATTAGGGCCTGCTGATTGATTTATGTCCTTGTGGGGTCTTTTTTTAACTAGTTTTGTTTCTGATTTTCTCCCAATTTAGTAGCCGATTACACCCTCTCTTTTCATGTCAATCCCCCTCCCCTATTGTGAGTTCGCTGCCATAGTCCTGAGACCAGCAGTGACAAAGGCGAAGTATCGTCTCCTCCGAGCCGTAACTCACCAAGCCGGTACACAGAGCCACTCCTATACGCAGCGGGCTCATATCGGCTTCCCTCCCCCCTCCCTGGGACGGACAGCCAATTTCCGCCCCCTAGTGGCACTCCCAGCCAGAGCCGACTCTGTTGCAGCCGGTGGAATTGAACCCTGGTTGCAGTGGCCAGTGTTGAACGCTGTAACCGCTAGACCACCCGGGAGGCCTGCACCTTGTGGGGTCTTTTTAACGTTATCTTCTCCAGGAGTCAGCAAAGCCCAGGTTTGTGTGATCAGCCTTGTCCATCCGTTCTTTATATCTGTCTGCAATCAGGGTAAACTAAATAGTTCTGGAAACGTATTGAGATGATTGCCTGTGGGGAAAGGAAAGGAATGGTTATGTTATCGCATCAGCAGTTGTGCTGGAAGTGGTATTCCCTCAAACAAGTGCCAATCTAGTTTTTGTTTGGTGTTTGGTATGGATGGCTCGTTCTTACTGCGTATTTTGGGGGAGTTGATGTGTGTATCCAAAGCTCTTTGAAGAAGGACCAGCGTTGCTCTCTGTAAGAGGCGTGTGAGTGTGTGCTCGATGGTATCTGCACAGTAGGTTGGGTTAGATTTGGGTAATGTGCTTGTTCCATATTATGGGGTTAGGTGTTGGGTTAGATTTGGAGGGAATGATTTCTGGATAAGGAAAATGTTTGCAGATCTTAAGTCTAAAGTGCTCCCCTCTTCTTAGTAAGAGGCACAGGGACCCTACTTCTGAACAGAGTAGTACAACAGTGCATTTATTGTCGGGATGCAAATAAGAAAACAAAATCTGTCAATCTACTTAATTTGTAAATGATTAACTCTCTCACTGTTAGCTGTGTTAAATGTGTGCTGTTATCCCAGTTCAGATGTTCAGGAGTGTGTAGAGACAGATCCATGATTAAAAAGGCTGGTAGCCGTGACTCGGTGTGTAATTGGGACATTGAGCGTTATAAAGTTGTGCTTTTATTCACGCTGGTCACTTCAGCTGGCCAGCGGGGGTCACCATGGTGATTCATCCTGTCCTGTAAATGCACTAAATGACTGATGCCAGAATCCCCCCTGAAGAAATGTTGCCCCGTTATTCCAATTAAAGCTTTAAAACGATTTGTAACCAATGGAATTTGAGGAACAGACGGTATTGCCCAAATGTTGTTAAGTCTGGATCCAGTGTGAGTCAGAAAGGGATGAGCTCCTTGTGTCTGACTCCTGCCTCCTCTAAGTGCTCTTTGTAACGTCTCTGTGTTTAAACAGTAAAGCCTTGATCACACACCGCAACACCGTGGCTTGTTTGCTTTGAGCAGATCCTCCGCTCGGTTTGTTTAAATCTCCACCTGACTCCAGATCCTCCGCACTAATCATGTGTTTGTTTAAATCTCCACCTGACTCAGTAATCCCTGCTGCCTCACCATCACAAACCTGAGGCTGCTCACCTAATCATGAGTCTGATCAGGCTGCTCATTACTCCTGACCAGGCTGACCAGAACCCAGGCTGCTACAGCACCAGCCTGACCAGGCTGCTGACCAGGCTGCTGCTCATAACCTTACAGCACTATGAGTCTGACCAGGCTGTTCACAGCACTAACCTTGCTCACAGTACTATGAGTCTGACCAGGCTGCTCATAACCTTACAGTACTATGAGTCTGACCAGGCTGCTCATAACCTTACAGTACTATGAGTCTGACCAGGCTGCTCATAACCTTACAGTACTATGAGCCTGACCAGGCTGCTCATAACCTTACAGGCCGCTACTATGAGTCTGATAACCAGGCTGCTCATAACCTTACAGTACTATGAGTCAGGTTTGATACACTGATGTGGGATGGTAAATCCAGCCAGATTCTGGGGGTGTGCGTTGCTTGTTAAACAACGATCAGTTACTACTTCTGCTGAATCATGATCTCAAGACAAACTCAACCATTGACCTATAAACGTAATGTTGGCTGAGACTTGCTTGCACCAATCGGATTGCAGGAAACCGAACTGGCTTCCCTATCCAGACTCTTTTGGAGACTCCGCGTCGTTCTTCTGAAGCTGTGTTTGGAGACGGGGTGGTGGGTGTGAGGCCCTGCCTCTTCCTGGCGGTGTTTTTGAGGCGGCTGCTCTCTGCGTTAATGAAACGGGGTCCTGCTGACCGTACGAGTGTTGTATCAAAGCGTAATGTTAACAAGGCTTTAGGCTTTAGAACTTCTGTTTATTTGAGCATCTGTATTTGTCGTTTTTTGACGATGAACTCTGGTCAGTCGTGTCGTGCAGCGGTGCCGTGCTGGAGTGGGCTGCTCTCGATGGGCTCCTCCACATTCATGAGGCAGAGCGAGGTGTGTGTGTGTGTGTGTGTGTGTGTGTGTGTGTGTGTGTGTGTGTGTGTGTGTGTGTGTGTGTGTGTGTGTGTGTGTGTGTGTGTGTGTGTGTGTGTGTGTGTGTGTGTGTGTGTGTGTGTGTGTGTGTGTGTGTGTGTGTGTGTGTGTGTTGGGGCGGGCGGCGGGCGTGTGTGTGTGTGTTGTGGGGCGGGGCGGGCGTGTGTGTGTGTGTGTGTGTGGTGAGTGTTGGGGCGGGGCGGGCGTGGTGTGTGTGTGTGTGTGTTGGGGCGTGTGGCGTGGGGTGTGATGTGTGGGGGTGATGTGCTCCTCCACATTCATGAGGCAGAGCCTCTCTCTCAATCCCATGCTACGCACTCTGTGATCTACGAACAAATGAGTCTGTCTGCCCAGGTGTGTGTGTACGTACGCACTTGTATGTGTGTACATGTGTACGTGTGTGGGGAATGTGTGTGCGTGAGTGATCGTGCCCAAGTCAGTGTGAGTGTGTGTGTGCGTGTGTGTCAGATCATGTGTCTGAGTCTGTGTGCGTGTGCGTGTGTGTGTACATGTGTGCACATTTGTGTGTGCATGCATGTTAAATTCAGAGGAATGTTTGTAGAAAACATCTGTTGAATTTGGCCTGAGTTTCATAAACTAAAACGGGACAGATTGTACCGAGAGTGATGCCCCATGCTGCCCCTCTCCCAGTGAGAGCAGAACAGCACAGCCCCCCCTCCCCCCCTCTCCCAGTGAGAGCAGAACAGCACAGCCCCCCCTCCCCCCCTCTCCCAGTGAGAGCAGAACAGCACAGCCCCCCCTCCCCCCCTCTCCCAGTGAGAGCAGAACAGCACAGCCCCCTCCCCTCTCCCAGAGGCAGTGCACAGCCCCCTCCCCCTCTCCCAGTGTGTGCAGTCAGCACAGCCCCCTCCCCCTCTCCCAGTGAGTCAGTGTGTGTCTCCCAGTGTGTGTGTGTGTGTGTGTGTGTCAGAGTGTGTGTGTGTGTGTGTGTGTGTGTGTGTCTGTGTGTGTGTGTGTGCGCGTGTGCGTGTGCGTGTGTGTGTGCGTGTCTCAGAGGGGTGAACTCTATCAGCGTTTGTCTGTAGAGTTTACCACGGGCGCAAATGTCACTAGAGACGCAGTCGCCACGACTACAGCTCCCACAACATTTGGCCAGAAGTTCTGGTTTGACTGCAGAGGATTGTGGGTATTGTGGTTGTTTGACTTCCTGAAACAGGGACCACAAATTAAACCCCTCGCCTTTCCCCGTCACACCAGAAACTTTGGGGGGTCCCGTGAACCAGGGAGACGGCCTTCAGGGTAACGGATTTGGGCCCCGACCCAAACCACAGGACCGGCTTGCAGCGTTTCCTGCAGGAGCTCATTTACCCCCCCCCCCTCCCCCTTCCCCCTCAACATCAAACGAGAACTCTTCCTTTGTCTGTGGAGGAAAACCGCGTGTGAGGTAAATGGGTAAAACCGCAGAGGATTGTGGGTAACTGTGCGTGTCATGAGTCTGAGACTGTCTCTGCGACTCTGAATGTGGGACACAGAGGGGGTGCAGTGAGATCCCCGCTCCCAATCTTCCCCAGCATCGCAGCGGGGGCGAAACGGAGCAGCGCCCCCCACACACCCCCACAGCGCCCCCCATCCCCCCCCCCCCACAGCGCCCAGCGGGGGGGCGACAGAGACATCAACCCAGGGGCAGAAAATGTCTCCTGGCTGTAGTTAATTGAGGCATTCTTGTGATGTGTAAATGCAGGGCAGGGGGGTCGGGTCGGGTCAGGGGGGGGGGGGGGTGCACTGTCCTCCAAACGTCTCACGTCTGCATCCTTCAGCTGGAGGGCACAGATTTTATTATGTTTTATTTTTGTACTTAAATAAAGTACTTATTTTATTAATGGTGGGGATGATGGCGTTGGTTGTGGGGGTGGGGTGGGGGGTTAAATGGGTGTTGACTGAGCACACCTGGGTCAAATACACATTTGAAATACTTTAACTCTTTTGATGCTGGTAAAAAAAATTCTAAAGGAATCTGAATTTTTTAATTTTTTAATAAAACATTGAAACATGTTTAATAACCAAAAATCGTATACGGAAAATTCTCTCTCAAAATTGTTTCTTTAAAAAATTCAGATTGTCAGTAAGCTGCCGGAGTTGTAGCCGGTGTGTAAAGGGTTAAGCTGTGTTCTGAATGATGGCTTGAACCCGGGTCTGGTGCTGAGCGGCTCAGGGAACGAGGCCAGCGTGCTGTTAGAGAGGACCTGACAGAAGTGGAAATCACTTCAAGATGCGGGCGAGCTGCAGGCCTGCGCTTTCACCCCCCGAGACCAGCTGGTGTGACAGGGGGTTTAAAGGGATTCTTGTGGCCTGCCCGTTCAGATCAATGAGCCCCCCTCGCCCCCCCATTCTTATTTAATGAAAGCGTCATGCAGACGGGGAGAGACGACTGAGGGAACTTTCTCGTTTTTATTTTTTAGGACGAATGAAGACTTTTTTGAAGCGTTACTCCTGCAGTTGTGTGACCCATTTCTGCTCTTACAGCTGCCTTGGGGGCAGAAACGACATTATCTCCGAGCGAGGGTTAACATCATTAAGTGCTATTTTGCTTTAATTAACTTAAGCCTCATTATATATATAGAATAGTTGCCCTCTTTAAATATTTCTTTAGAAACACACCCTTTTCTTTTTTCCATTTGCTTTTTCCCCCACAGTGGGTGTAGTGTGTAGTGTGTAGGGTGTAGTGTGTAGGGTGTAGGGTGT
>JAINUG010000346.1:32500-47500 GCA_029706075.1 Aldrovandia affinis | reverse complement strand
TGGTTCTGTGTGTCTCAGTAGGTAGAGCGTGGTTCTGTGTGTCTCAGTAGGTAGAGCGTGGTTCTGTGTGTCTCAGTAGGTAGAGCATGGTTCTGTGTGTCTCAGTAGGTAGAGTGTGGTTCTGTGTGGCTCAGTAGGTAGAGCGTGGTTCTGTGTGGCTCAGTAGGTAGAGCGTGGTTCTGTGTGGCTCAGTAGGTAGAGCATGGTTCTGTGTGGCTCAGTAGGTAGAGAGTGGTTCTGTGTGTCTCAGTAGGTAGAGCGTGGTTCTGTGTGTCTCAGTAGGTAGAGCGTGGTTCTGTGTGGCTCAGTAGGTAGAGTGTGGTTCTGTGTGGCTCAGTAGGTAGAGCGTGGTTCTGTGTGTCTCAGTAGGTAGAGCGTGGTTCTGTGTGGCTCAGTAGGTAGAGCGTGGTTCTGTGTGGCTCAGTAGGTAGAGCATGGTTCTGTGTGTCTCAGTAGGTAGAGTGTGGTTCTGTGTGGCTCAGTAGGTAGAGCGTGGTTCTGTGTGTCTCATTAGGTAGAGCGTGGTTCTGTGTGGCTCAGTAGGTAGAGCGTGGTTCTGTGTGGCTCAGTAGGTAGAGCATGGTTCTGTGTGGCTCAGTAGGTAGAGAGTGGTTCTGTGTGTCTCAGTAGGTAGAGCGTGGTTCTGTGTGTCTCAGTAGGTAGAGCGTGGTTCTGTGTGGCTCAGCAGGTAGAGCGTGGTTCTGTGTGTGTCTCAGTAGGTAGAGCGTGGTTCTGTGTGGCTCAGTGGGTAGAGCGTGGTTCTGTGTGGCTCAGTGGGTAGAGCATGGCGCTGACAACACTTAGGTTGTGGGTTTGATTCCCACTGGGACCGCATGTACTGAAAAATGTATACATTCACTGCTGTAAGTCACTTTGGATAAAAGCCTCTGCTAAATGGCGTATGTTATATATTTTGGGCAAACAACTCTCTCCCCTGTGTCACGGACAGACGGACAAAACCATCAGTTTTCCCTCCTCTGTGTGCTGCTGTCTGATAGCGTGCGCTCCGTGGCCCGGCGTCTGTCCCAGGGCCGAATCCCCGCGGTTCAGCACACCGCACGGCGATCAGTCACAGAACAATGAGAGCGTTCTTCCTCTGCGCCTGCAGTGGCAGCGTCGCCCCGGTGGGGTAATCACCGCGTCCCTGTCACACCGTCCTGACAGGGGCCTGTCCTGTAACGCAGCCCGCTGCGACAGACGGGAACATTATTAAAATAAAAAACAAACGCCTTCTCGTCTGTCGCCACGAGTGTCTGACGGTGTCTCTTATCAGCGCATCTGCTGAATGGGGCTCTCTGTGTGTCTGTGTGTGTGTCTGTGTGTCTGTGTGTCTGTGTCTCTGTGTGTCTGTGTCTCTGTGTCTCTGTGTGTCTGTGTCTGTGTGTCTGTGTGTCTGTGTCTCTCTGTGTCTCTCTGTGTGTCTCTGTGTGTCTCTGTGTGTCTGTGTGTCTGTGTCTCTGTGTGTCTGTGTCTCTGTGTCTCTGTGTGTCTGTGTCTGTGTGTCTGTGTGTCTGTGTCTCTGTGTGTCTGTGTGTGTCTGTGTGTCTGTGTGTCTGTGTGTCTGTGTGTCTGTGTGTCTGTGTCTCTGTGTGTCTGTGTGTCTGTGTCTCTGTGTCTCTGTGTGTCTGTGTGTCTCTGTGTGTCTGTGTGTCTGTGTGTGTCTGTGTCTCTGTGTGTCTGTGTGTCTGTGTGTGTCTGTGTCTGTGTCTCTGTATGTGTGTGTGTGTGTGTGTGTGTGTCTGTGTCTCTGTGTCTCTGTGTCTCTGTGTCTCTGTGTCTCTGTGTGTCTGTGTGTCTGTGTGTCTGTGTCTCTGTGTCTCTGTGTGTCTGTGTGTCTGTGTGTGTCTGTGTCTCTGTGTCTCTGTGTGTCTGTGTGTCTCTGTGTGTCTGTGTGTCTGTGTGTCTGTGTGTCTGTGTGTGTCTGTGTCTCTGTGTGTCTGTGTGTGTCTGTGTCTGTGTCTCTGTGTGTGTGTGTGTGTGTGTGTGTGTGTCTGTGTCTCTGTGTCTCTGTGTCTGTGTGTGTCTGTGTGTGTCTGTGTGTCTGTGTGTCTGTGTCTCTGTGTGTCTGTGTGTGTCTGTGTGTCTGTGTGTCTGTGTGTGTCTGTGTGTCTGTGTGTCTGTGTGTTTGTCTGGCAGGTTTAAGGCAGGGTAACCCCCCATGCCCAAAGCCCAAGCCTACGGGGGCTGGCAGGTGATAAAGGCTCGCGCTGCGCTCGCTGAATCTCCCGTGTGTTACTGCGGCGTAGCGCTGGTGACTGCTCTCTCTCTGTGTCTCTGCTCGCTGTGTTGGCCCCCGAGGCCGTGTCTCACCTGACCTTCTGCTCGTGGACGGCCGCCCGCCCGCCCCGTCTCCTGTCTGGGCGATGAAGTCGTATTTTCAGGCGCGTTGTCAGAACGCAGGACGCGGGCGATGGTCCGCTCGTAAACCTGACACGGCTCTTCCGCTTCAGAGGAGCGTCTCGTCTCACGTTTGAGCTGTGATGGATTTATTAGATGGTGTATCTGCTCCTTTCTCCTGCGTCTGTGTGCTGGGCCAAGCTGGAGCGCTTTTGTTTCAGATAAAAAAAATGAAAAAAGAAAGTCCCCTAATTCAAAAACCCTCTATTTTTATTTTTTTTTATTTTTATTTTATGTGTTTCTGATTTTAATTTTTCTCCCAATTTGTAGCCAATTAGACCCGCTTTTTTACGTGTAATGTGAGTTCCAATTACACCTCTCTATTTATTTAGCCATGCCGCCCCCTGGTGGCCTCCCGGCCCCGACACTTGGCGACGGGGAATTGAACCCGAGCGTCGGACGTTGTAACCACTGGACCACGCAATTACACCCTCTATTTATTTAGGTCTCCCCACACGAGTCCGCCGCTCTCGACGAGCAAGCTAATTCTCAGAGGGCAGCGAACTCTGCTTCCTTCGAGACAGAATTCTCCCCACCCACGTTCTGGAGACTCCCTTACGTGCTTCACGGCGGACCTGAGCTGGCTCACCCTCCCCCTCCCCCCCCCCTGGGGCGGACAACCAAACGCCCCCGCGCCGGATCGGGGATGATGACCAGGGCTGGTCTGGTAGAGACTGGTTTAGAACTGCGTCCCTGACAGCGCACACTCGTATCGCACCTGACAAGACATGGTGCGTTAGACCAGCTACGCTATCCACTGCCCTGGGCGCTGAGTCTTTAGCGGTTGCAGTCGGTTGTGTAGGATATGGCCCTCACAACGGTCGCCATGCAGAGTTACCATGGCTACCTCCACAGTGTCGAACTCCATCATCATTTGCCACCTGTGTATCATCATCAGACCTGGGGAGGCTAATGAAACACTGGAACTCTTTAAACGCCAGAAGCATTCCTGCAGATTACTGTTCTGACCACTCTAAAAAGAAAGCTGTATTTTCAAACAATATTCAGAACAAAATTCTTCTCACGACGATATGTTTTGATTAGCAACTCTGTTCACTGTTGATGTTGGTGTCGTGTTAAATCTGAGCACATGACTAATCTGTTTCTCCTTCTCTCTTTATTGACATGTTTCTGATGCTTCACCTGATCCAGGTAAGAGATCGTTTCTTTATTTGTGTCCACTCTTTCACAGCAGTAGCATGTCTGTCACCGTCCGTGTCCAGTAGGGGTGTAACGGCACACAAAGATTACAGTTCGGTACGCACCTCGGTTTTGAATTCACGGTTCGGTACGTTTTCTGTACAGCGGGGAAAAAAGCTAAACATAAAATAGCTTTTAATTTATTATGAACTTTGTAAACAGTGGCTAATTGGCCATAATTTACTGAACAAAGTAAGGCACATATCTTTCTTTCTTAAATTAAGAAAAATGTCCGTCAATAACTGCTGCAACTGCACACAAAAACTTTCCGCACGTGCGTTAGTGGTTAAAGCAACTGAAAGTCCTGTACCCAACGGTTCGGTACCAATACGTGTGCCGTTACACCCCTAGTGTTCATGTTTCCGTGTGTCTGTTACAGTCCGTGTGTGTGTTTGCTGTTTGCCTGACGTCTCTAACCCGGGTGCAGTGCGCAGTGTGTGAGGTGTATCTCTGCGCAGTGTGTGAGGTGTATCTCCTGTGTGCCTCTCAGCCAGACCACACTGTTTGACACTTTCAATAGAGACTCTTTTCAAATCACGTTTCACTTTGCAGAATGGATTCAAATGCTGTATATAATGATGATAATAAGAACAACAATATAATAACTAAGTAGAGCGCAGTAATGGGGCCTTTGGCATGAAGGGGGTAGATTGTCATCAAGCTGTTTTTGAGAGATCACAGATCCGAGTTTGTGGGTCGGAGCCAGGAAAGCTGGAGCTGTTTACTGTAGAACGGTTCCATCTGGGAGTCTTCACTGATTGGGAGTGGGGGGTCACATGACCTCATCCTCCTCTCCTAATTGGCTGCAGGCGTGGGGCGGGGAGTGGCCTGCGCTTTAGCGTCCGTGTGTCCTGCAGTTTGCACGTCTGCTTTCAGTCTCTCTCGTCCAGACCTGGGCCAGACCTAGGCCAGACCTGGGCCAGACCCGGGCCAGACCCGGGCCAGACACATCTTCTGAACGACTATTTACGAGTCTGGCAGTGTAGTGTACTGGTTAGGGAGCTGGGCTTGTAACTCAGAGATTGCAGGTTGAATCCCCAGGTGGGTGCACTGCTGTTGTACCCTTGAGCTAAAGGTACTTAACCTGAATTGCATCAGTAAAAAATATCCAGCTGTATAAATGGATTGTATGTAAAAGAGATGTAAACTGTGTAAGTCGCTCTGGATAAGAGCGTCTGCTAAATGCCTAAAATGTCAAATGTAAATGTATTTAACTCTCGAGGTGCTGCGGAAATGCCCTGAAAGCCCTCCCGCAGATCCAGTGCGAGTTTTCAAGGAAACGTGTCAACAAATCCAAAACGTACAAATCATACGAGAGAAGAAATCTGTTATATTGATGATACATGGATTATAGAATCTGGTGCCTTTACTGGGGTCTGAAGGGTTAAAGTGTTCTAATTATTCGCCCCTTGTTCTCCCCTCATCTGATCAGCGGTGTTGGGGGGGGCACGGTGTTAGGCCATCCCGGGACGCCCAGGCGAAATTGAGGGGTGTTTAATCACCCCCACCCCCGTCTGCCTGCCCCTCCCGTATGTTCCGGTCCACAGTGGCCCTCTGTGTTATCGTATCGCATCCCGATGTTCAGAGGAGGGTTTTGTGGAGGACGTGTGTGAGCGCTGCTCGAACAGGAGCCCCCGGGAGGGGGGAGAGTCTGTTTGGGGCTCCAGGCGGCTCGGAGCCAAAGTATGATTCATCTTTCTACATTAAGAACACACACACAAGCCCCAGAGCTTCTGAGAGACACAGGGCTTCCCAGGGCTCGTAAAGCTGCTCGTCCTTTTAAAACGACAAAACTGAGTTTATCTTACAATCTCTACAAGGCTCTGGGTATTTTTAGTTTTAAACGGCTCGAGGGCTCTCACAATGTTGGCGGCTCTGAGGAATCTCCCTCCTCCTTCCCTCCCTCCCTCCCTCCTCCTTCCCTCCCCTCCCTCCCTCCCTCCCTCCCTGCTTCCAGCCCAAAAGGGCTTTTGTTTTTAGCAGTTTTTTTAAAACATTTATTTTGCTCTAGTTTACCACCCTGGTTGTCTTTGTGACAGAGCCCTTGGTAAGGGGAGAGGTTCGGCTCGACCGCGGTCAGGGTGGGTCTGTAGTGGGCCCGTGGGGGGGTCATGAGGGGGGGGTCAGGGTTTTGGGGGGAGGCAGGCAGTGTGATCTCACGGCTCCTGTTTCCTCAGCCTGGGACGGTCTATTGTAGCTCTTATTACTTATTAAAGTGGAGAATGGCAGGCTGTGAGTGAGAGGGTACGAGAGGGAGGGGGGGTGGGCAGAGCAGTGGCAGTCACAATGGGGGGAGAGAGAGGGAGACAGTGGAAGGGGGTGGGCTTCCATTCACCCATTATCCCCCCCTTTTAGGGGACTTCTCATGTGGTTCAGCCAGGCTGCTCTCCTCTCCTGCCTGCGTTCGAGAGCTTCCCTTAACGAGCCAATTAGAGCCCACAGCCATCTCCGAGGGGGGTCCACTTAGAGGGGAGGGGGGAGAGAGGGGGAAGGGGGGAGGGAAGGGGGGACATACCACTGTTTGGGAAACGTGTGAGGAAGAAGGGAGCTGGATGTGGGAAGAGGGGAGAGGTGTTTAATTTGCGGGGATGTTTTTGGGGGTGTCTGTGGGCCCCATGCTGGGAGATTGTCTCCAGGCTGTCGAGCGCTTTGGCGGTTGGGCCATTACATCACCCCGTTTGATTTGAAATGGGATCGCCATGGCGCACACTGTGCCGTTTGCCAGTTGGGTTAAAATGGTTGAAATGAACATTTCTCTTTGGCATGTGAATGACCACCCAGCCCCTTCACTGGCTGCAGGCACTTCAGTGGGCTACTGAAACATCCTGTTAACAGCTCTGTGTGAGATTGTAATCCTTCTTTACGAGGTAAACCCAAAGAAACACAAACATCATGTACTTTCCACACACACACACATATATATATATGCTATTTAGCAGATGCTTTTTTATCCAAAAACAGTAGTGAATGCATCCATTTTTCAGTATATTCAGTCCCAATGGGAATTGAACCCACAACCTAAGCGTTGTCAATGCCATGCTCTACCTACTGAGCCACACAGAACCACGCTCTACCTACTGAGCCACACAGAACCACGCTCTACCTACTGAGCCACACAGAACCACACTCTACCTACTGAGACACACAGAACCATGCCTACCTACTGAGCCACACAGAACCACGCTCTACCTACTGAGACACACAGAACCACGCTCTACCTACTGAGACACACAGAACCACGCTCTACCTACTGAGCCACACAGAACCACGCTCTACCTACTGAGACACACAGAACCACGCCTACCTACTGAGCCACACAGAACCACACTCTACCTACTGAGCCACACAGAACCACGCTCTACCTACTGAGCCACACAGAACCACACTCTACCTACTGAGACACACAGAACCACGCTCTACCTACTGAGCCACACAGAACCACACTCTACCTACTGAGCCACACAGAACCACGCTCTACCTACTGAGACCACACAGAACCACGCTCTACCTACTGAGCCACACAGAACCACGCTCTACCTACTGAGCCACACAGAACCACACTCTACCTACTGAGCCACACAGAACCACGCTCTACCTACTGAGACACACAGAACTCCTATATTAAAAGGAGAATATACTTTTAACTAAATGTAATGTAGACGTTATGTCCTTCTGGTTTAAAAGGGAATTAAAAGTTTAAAAAGTAGCTGCTTTTTTATTTTAAGCGATTTGCACTAAAATATTTGCTTTTGCTACTTGATATGTGATTAGCTCACTTGGAGGATCTTAAAAGATGGCTCATTTTGTTAGTCACATTTAAACTCTGGAGCACGGAACTGCCCCGGCCCGCCTCCTCTGGAAGGTCTCCCGGTCCCCCACTTCCAGACCCCCTCGTTAGAGCGGAGCAGCCCCCCCTCTCTCGTTAGGGAGGACGAGGCCCCACGCCAAACCCCTCCAGATGGGCCCCGGCTCGAGGCCTTTGATCCACCGAGAACCGTCCCCCCCCACAACGGCGTAATCAAATCATCCGTCTCCCCCGACGACCGGGAAGCCGCGGTTGGCAAGCGAGCGGGCGCGGTCTTGTCGCCCGGGGCAACGAGCGCATCCCACACATTTGTGGACCAGATGTGCGCGCGGGATAGCGGGAATAGCTGACGTCCCGGCAGGGTTTTTTGGGAGGGGGGGGAACCGCGCGGTTCGTGACTGAAGTTTTAAAATGGAAACCCGGCGGTCTCGTCGCAGAAAACAGGCACGCCACTCGATCGGATGAGTCCATGTTCTCTGGCGACGAAGTAACAAAATCTCGTTGCGCAAGATTTTAAGGGTTTGAGTTTTGACTGTTTTTTTGGAGCAGATTATGGCAGGATGGAGGTCATTGTAAACGCTTTACATTTGCTGACAATCAAAGCATTCCAAAGAGGGGTAGAAAAAACGGGGAATACAAATTGTTTGGGGAGGGAAATACCCAAGAATCCTTGATTTTGACCTTTGACCTGGAAGAATTACAATCGTGAAACAAGTCTGTGCACTCACCAGTTAAAAAAAAAAACGAAACAAAACCACAAAACCCTGTGTTGCGTTTAGAGGATTTCACAGAGAGAGAATTCTTAAAAGAAGAGTGAAGAAAGAGACGCTCCGTCTCTCTGTGTGCTCGCAGGAAGCGTGCGGGCAGGAGCGGCCCTGGAGGATTGCGCTGCAGGAGCGTGACAGAGAGCTCACAGCCGCGCCGGGGCGCCAGCTGGACCCAGACCAGTGTACACGGCGGATAGCGTGGGGGTCAGAGGTCACACGAGGGCGCGTGGCGTGTGTGTGACCCCCTCTCGCTCACTCGCTCACACAGACGAGGACAATGGCACCCCTGCCTTTATGGCTGCAGGCCTCTGTGTGCTGTGTGCTGTTCCTGCTGTGAGTCTCCTACGGCCCCCAAAGAGCAGGCTAACTTCACCCCACCCCACCCCCGTCCCTCCCCCCTGAAACAATGTGCTTCATCCTGTCACTCACACTCAGGGCCTACAAGTAGGGTTACCAACTTTATTTATTTATTAGTTTATTTATCTAGTTTAGGGAACAAGCAGAGACCATTGCAGCAGTGCCCGATGCACTGTACATGTGCATATCGCCGAAGCTCATTTCCAACACCAGTCCCCCAATGATGAGCATTGATAGTTCAATCAAGGCAGGCAGTGTGGTATAATGGTTAGGGAACTGGGCTTGTAACATTAAGGTTGCAGGTTCAATCCCCAGGTGGGACACTGCCGTTGTACCCTTGAGCAAGGTACTTAACCTGAATTGCTTCAGTTAATATCCAGCTGTATAAATGGATTGTAAAGAAATGTAAACTGTAAGTCCTCTGGATAAGAGCGTCTGCTAAATGCCTGTAATGTAATCAATAAAATAATACAATTACATTCCTATCATCCAAATACGGCACAGAAGGCGGGGCACTGGGGGTGAAGTGGGTGTGGTGTTGTACGGATGTAAATCAACACGTACTGTATATTGTTACGTGGACAAGGAACGTCCCGGATGGAAAAAATAATATTTGGGCCCAAAACGGGTATCCTGGCTAATACGGGACAGTTGGCAACCGTATCCTAAAAGCATGATGGAGCATCAATCTGAATTAGACCCCCCACCGCCCAATGGCAGTGAGCCCAGAGCAGCCATTGGTTTAGCGTCTTGGCGTGTTCAAGTGTAAAGTGAAACGCTTCCGGGTCGAACGTATGATAACGCAGTAGTGACCTCATAGCCGCACTGTCCTCTTGAACGCGCGCTAGTGCACGCACCGTCACTGTCGCGCCGATGAGGATGGCGTGGGAATCATGAGTGTGTGTGTGATGACGTTTCTGTTGAAACAATACGGCGGTGCTTTCATCTCGGATGAAAATGATTCCCGTTATTATCGATTTTCTCCTTTCTCGCACGTCACATAATATTGCCTTCTGGAAGGTTATGTAAAGTAATAATCTATATTCTGTTTCGGTATTCCCCCCTCCCTCCTCCCTCTCCTCGTCGCGTGATTAATATTGATGGCCATAAATGTCACAGAGATTAAATGTCAAATATTCAGAGATTAAGAAGGGTCTCGAGAAAAGTGCTTTAAATGAAATATTCATCAAGAGCGAGGTTCAGCTCAGATGAAATGGTTCTGTGTGTCTCATTAGGCGCTGTGTGGCATGCTGTGTGTCGTAGGTAGAGCGTTTCTGTGTGTCTCAGTAGGTAGAGCGTGGTTCTGCCACGGGTAGAGCTCTGTGTGTCAGTAGGTAGAGCCTGGTTCTGTGTGTCTCAGTAGGTAGAGCGCTGTGTGCCTCAAGGTATGGACTTTAAATGAGTAGGTAGAGCCTGGTTCTGTGTGTCGTTAGAGCGTGGTGGTTCTGGTTCTGTGTGTCTCAGTAGGTAGAGCGTGGTTCTGTGTGGCTGTGTGGCCCAGTAGGTAGAGTGTGGTTCGTGGTTCTGTGTGTGTCTCAGTAGGTGGTTCTGTGTGGCTCAGAGGTAGAGCGTGGTTCTGTGTGGCTGAGGTAGAGCGTGGTTCTGTGTGTCTCAGTAGGTAGAGTGGGTTCAATTTCTGTGTGGCCCATTGGGACCTGTGTGGCTCAGTACACAAAAAAGTGGTAGAGCGTGGTTCTGTTCACTAGGTAGAACTTGGCAACGCTTAGGTTGCAATTTGGGACCACATAAAAAAAAATGTATGCATTCACTACTGTAAGTTGCTTTGGATAAAAGCGTAAATGGAATATATTATAATTATAATTATATTATTGTTACGTTGCCTTTTGTGTGTAGTATTCGCACACCTGAAATTTTAAACATTTATATCCGTTTCCATGCCAACCGTGGTTCATACATTTGTCGATCGATCCACCCGCCCCAACAGGGGAATTAATGAATTAATTTTCTTTCTTTTCCCACGCGAGAGCGATGCTCAACGAAACCCTTACAACGTTTTTAATGTAGAACGTGCAGTGAGTGATCTTAGCGTTAATAATCGCCATCTTTACGCAATATATATATATTTTTACAATACGGTTAATTGCAAGTATTTACAACAAGTTATCCGTAGATTCCGAGAGAGTTATCCGTGAGAATGAAGCACATTGACTGCAGTGTAGATGTAAACAAACCGGTCCCTCTGTACCACGAACGGGCTTTGAGTCGTAAAGACCTCTTTATAAGCCAGAACCGGAGCGCTATAACGGCACCTGTAGCTGCCACAATCGCCATGGCTCAGTGCGGATCTCTGCTCTCGTGTCCTAATCATATCCATTATGAGCTAAAGGGATACATCTGATCCCAGATCAGCACCGCTCCTTCTCTGAGTGTCTCTGTACATACCTGCCCTGGTCTCATTAGCGGCGAAGCGCTTCGATCCCCGCTGCGCGCTCAGACCGCGTGCTGGCCCCGGTAAAAACCCCGCTGCGCTCAGACCGCGTGCAGGCCCCGGTAAAAACCCCGCTGCGCTCAGACGCGTGCAGGCCCCGGTAAAACTGCGTGCTGGACCGCGTGCCCCGTAAAACCCCGCTGCGCTCAGACCGCGTGCAGGCCCCGGTAAAAACCCCGCTGCGCCCTTAGACCGCGTGCAGGCCCCGGTAAAAACCCCGCTGCGCTCAGACCGCGTGCTGGCCCCGGTAAAACCCCGCTGCGCGCCGAGACCGCGTGCAGGCCCCGGTAAAAACCCCGCTGCGCTCAGACCGCGTGCTGGCCCCGGTAAAACCCCGCTGCGCTCAGACTGCGTGCTGGCCCCGGTAAAAACCCCGCTGCGCTCAGAGCGCAGCTCACAGTTCATTAAAAGTTAATGAAATCTAATTAAAAATCTGTCAGCGACACGGAAAAGAGGAGGAGGAGGAGGAGGAGGGAGTAATTGTGAAATGCTCTGTCACTTACTGTGTTTTGTCGGCCGATGACTGCATGCCGTCCTTATGATGCAATTTTTGTTCTTTCAGTTGCGTTTCCGGTGTTAGTGTTCTGGTTCTGGTTTATCTCAGATTATTTAACATTTTTTTCATATATTATATTGTTGATCACTGACAGAAATCTGACAAAGATCGCCGTGTGTGTGTGTGTGTGTGTGTGTGTGTGTGTGTGTGTAGTGTTATGTGTGTGTGTGTGTGTGTTATGTGTGTAGTGTAGGCTATGTGTGTGTGTGTGTGTGTGTGTTTTGAACGATTTTAATATGCAGAGGGCAAAAAGTAAACAAAATAAAAACACATTTGTAAAAAATCGAGGGTTTCATCTTCGTTATAAACAGTTTTGCATATGAAAGTAGTTGAGCTGCTGTAGTTGAGCTCCATTCCCCGGAGAATAATCAGATCACGCTCCTCTCCATACATCATGAATATTGCGCGGGTTTAACGCGCACAGCTACGCCTCGAGTTTTAATACCGCCGCTGGATGCGGCTTGTGGTTCGTCTACCAAATATTATAAACACTGTTAGGGCGCCCCTTCCTCGCTAATCTTTTATAGTAATCGGTTATTGCTATGGTTACGGTTACTCAGATGAATGATGATCCATTGTTGTGGTTATTGTTTCTGTGGTTTAGATCGTGTAGGTGTCTGGGTCCTCTCAGATGTAGCTGCGATAGCGTGCCCACTCACACAGAGACACAGGGACGGGGCTGGAGCACGATGCGGAACGCCTCCGTTCGCAGAATATGTACATCTTCACACGCCGGAACACACACTGGCCTTCGGTTCAGTAGCACGTGCTGTGATGGAGGCGCGTCACTAAGACGTCGCAAATGTCCACGACGCTTAGTCTAGATAATAATCGATCATTTTACTTACTGTGTAGTAAACGTAGGCTACGTTGAATGTAAACAATGCAACTAACGTATCATTATAGTTCATATATTTATAATGACATTAAGCACTTGTAACAAAGTTGAAACAACTGGTTGTATCAGTTAATGCTCAACGCCAAACACAGTCCGTAATATAGTAAAAAAAAAATATAAAAATAATTTGTCCCTGGGTTTTAGGCCACGCCTGGGTTTTGTTTTTTTAACAGCGGTGGAGATCAGAAATGAATGTACGCTTTTAAAATAAAACAGAATAAAAACACGCACGGGCATATGACCGTGCACCGCTCGATTGCCCTCCTCGCGCTCTCGTTCTCGTTCCGCGGTGATGAGATCTCTCTCCTCCCGCGCAGCTGAGCGCGATCAGAGCTCGTGAACGGCGCGAGCTTCAGTCTGACGCGCCGGGGAGGGGAACGCGCGCGCTCTCGCCTGATTGAATTTGACTTTGAAAATACGTCCCGAGGCATCGTGGAGGAATGTGCTGACAGGAAGAGGGTGGTGGAGGGGCGGGGGGGGCGCTGTTTGTTGTGGTCGCCCCCCTCGCGATTCCACGCTGGGACTGCAGATGGAAGAGCGGGACAAACGCAGGCCGCACCGCAGGCAACAGAAACTCTCTTTGTTCCCCTTTTGTTTTGTCCTGGAGGAATGTTGTGGAGAGACCGATGGGAATGCTCTCAAACCTTTAAAACAGGCCTGTTTGTGTCTGGGGAGAGGGGAGAGTTTATTTGTGGAACCACACAGGGAGAGAGAGAGATTCACAAGAGGGAGGGAGGGAGGGAGGGAGGGAGAAAGAAAGAGTGAGGGCCTGTTCCGATGTTAAACCCAGCTCTGACAATCTGTCCCCACAGAGAGCGAGGTGAGCAGTGTGTGTGTGTGTGTGTGTGTCTGTTTCACACATGTGCGTTTGTGTGGGTGTAGTGTGTGAATGTTTGTAGTGTGTGGAGTGTATATCGCATGAATGCGTGTGTGTCTGTGTGTCTGTGTGTCTCTGTGTGTCTGTGTGTGTGTGTGTGAGTGATGGGGTTAGGGTAGTCCTCTGTAGCCCTGCTGTCTGCTCTAATGTGGAGGGGGGATCCATCTCAGCCAGACGTCCGAGCCAGAAATACAGCATCCCGTAATGAGCTCTCTCCTCCCTGTAACCTGGCGCCCGGCTTCTTCCTCCCAGAAGTGGAAAAACCTGGAGAAATCTCAGACATGCCCAGAAAGACATCTCCTCGAGTACTTCCCAACGCCCTTCAGCTTGACCTTGAGTTTGACCAGGCTGCTCATAACCTTACAGTACTATGAGCCTGACCAGGCTGCTCATAACCTTACAGTACTATGAGCCTGACCAGGCTGCTCATAACCTTACAGTACTATGAGTCTGACCAGGCTGCTCATAACCTTACAGCACTATGAGTCTGACCAGGCTGCTCATAACCTTACAGTACTATGAGCCTGACCAGGCTGCTCATAACCTTATAGTACTATGAGCCTGACCAGGCTGCTCATAACCTTACAGTACTATGAGCCTGACCAGGCTGCTCATAACCTTACAGTACTATGAGCCTGACCAGGCTGCTCATAACCTTACAGCACTATAAGCCTGACCAGGCTGCTCATAACCTTACAGTACTATGAGCCTGACCAGACTGCTCATAACCTTACAGCACTATAAGCCTGACCAGACTGCTCATAACCTTGCAGTACTATGAGCCTGACCGGGTTAAAACTCTGATGTGAGATTAGTCTGCAAGGGATTTGCATCGCTCATAAACCAATAGTCAGTTACTGCTTCTGACCAATCACGATCTCATGTAGGCGGGTCTCCAATTGGAGACAGGGATCTGCTCAACCAATCAGATGAGCAATCAGAGTGAATCCCCTTTTCCAGACTCTGTGGAGATGATGGAACGTCTGGGTTCGAGACTTGGCCAGTAAGTCTGAGTAACGTTTCGGCGAGTTCAGCGTGAGTTATGTCCCTCAGTGTTCTGTTCCAGAGTGTCGTCACGCAGAAGGGGGAGGGATGACCACAGCTCTCTCGAGATACAGGCTGCGTTTGGATCTCAGATTAAGACTCTTCACTTTCACTTTTCACTCTTTATATTGATCTCATTACTATCTTACATCTGTCATACTTTTTATTGGTGCATTCCCCTTTTTAAGTAGTGCCGAGCCGGCACTCGCCAAGCCGTCGACTGTAGCTCCGGTACACAGAGCCAATCCTATACGCAGCGAGCTCATATCGGCTTTCCTCCCCCCTCCCTGGGGCGGACAGGCAATTGCCGCCCCCTGCTGGCACTCCCGGCCAGAGCCGATACTGGCGCGGCCCGGTGGGGTGTATTGCCCCTTTTGATATACTTTTTATTCTTTTACTTAATTTAATTATTTTTATAAATGAATATAAATATAAATTATCTCGTTTCGATCTCTCTCTCTCTCTCTGTTAGATTCGTTATCGTTTGTCTCCTCTCTGTTTTCGCTCCTGTGTCTGTGAAGCGTCTTTGGGATGTTTCGTGCGACCGACGCTGTAGAGGTGAAGTTGTTTTATTGCTGTTTTGTGCCCTGCTGGCGGCCCCCTCTCCCCAGCAGTAATGTGTTCCACAGCTGGGCTCCTCCGCTCCTCCT
>JAINUG010000346.1:0-30000 GCA_029706075.1 Aldrovandia affinis | reverse complement strand
GAGAGAGAGAAGGGGGGGAGAGAGGCAGAGAGAGAGGCTGCTGCAGTGTGTATTTGTAGAACATTTGTAGAAGAATTTGGCCAGACTTGAATGCACTCACTTGGAGCGGTTTTTGCTTGTAATCGAATTGCTGGGTACACACACACACACACACACAGCGTGCACAGGCACAGCACACACATCCACACACACACACACACACACAGTACAGACCATACACACACACACACACACACACACACACAGTGTGCACAGGCACAGTACACACATCCACACACACACACACACACACACACACACAGTACAGACAGTATACACACACACACACACACACACACACACACACACACACACACACACACAGACCATACACTCACACACACTCACACACACACTCACACACACACACACACACACACACACACAGCACAAACTTGGCAGGACTCCCGCTGCTGCCATAGCAGCCTATATGTACACACATCACCTGTGATTACTGCACAGTCTGATCCTTGCCTTCCCTCAGTGTGGGTGTCATGTTCGCCTGTAATAATTGCCCCTGAAATGGAACGGCCCGACCTCAAGTCTTTTTCCACCTTGAGTGGGTTGTTGTGTTTTATTCCGCTGCGGCTTGGCGCGGCTGCGTTCTCACCCCAGGACGGCGTCGGAGGGCTTCTGTTTCATCTCCTCTGGCCACAGCTGGACGCTGAGAAGCTCTTGGTTGGTGTCAGCGGTGGGATCACGCCGTGTCGGTGAGAGAGGACTTCCTGGATTGCTCGTTTGGGTTTTCACCACTTCCTGCCCCAAGTGGCCTCCCCCATCGCTCACTTCCTGCGCTGCACTCTGCAGACGATTGAGTGATTTAATTTATTTGAAGGTTTACGAAAAGGGCACGTTCAGAATCGCGAGGGGGAGCATCCCGCTCGTGTGTCGACGGCACTCAGAACACTTGAGGAGGAGAAACGGTTTCGTGAATAAGTGGAGAAGGCAAAGTGGCAGGCTGTCTCCGCAGTCTATCAGCGTGCGAGCCCCACTCAACGTGCATCAGCCCTCTGTTTCTGACGGATGAGAAAACTCTGTGTGACTGAACCCTAACTGCCCCATGCCTGCTACCATACTGCCCTGTGACTGAAGTTTGGCAGGGCTGGGCTGGGCTTGGTTAGTACTGGGTTGGGAGACCATCTTGGAAAAAAAAAAAAAAGTTTTTGCCAGCCACCCTTGCGTTTGTGTGTTGGCGCAGACCAGCGCCCTTGTGTGTGTGTGTGGTGTGGTGTGTGGCCCCCTGGTGGCAGCAGAGCAACACGGCGCTCGGGAGAGGAAGGGGAGGAGTCTGTGGGAGACTGGCAGCTGAGGCGATGACGGAGCGGCCGTGGCCATGAGAGCCAGGTGTGGCACGGGACACGCATCCTCCTCAAACGTGCTCTCGAACCCTGGCCACCCTCCAGACTACAAGCCCCCCCTTTGTCTGCTAATTACAGGAATTGAAGCGGAGTTCCCCCCCCACACCGCCCACATTCCTTCACTCCGCCCCGCTGAGACACCTGGAGTGACACGGTGCACGCAGGAGGTAGTTAGAGTGGTCGCAACACCTCGTTTCCTCCCGAGCTCCAGTGTAGCGATCGCTGAGCTTCCTGAAACCCGATGAGGTGCGCTGGGTTATCTGCCCCCGCCTGCTCTACTGCCCCGTGATTGGGGTTCCCACCTGCTCTCATTCATTTTAATTTAAAAAACGTTTTCCTCTGTCAGAATGTTAAACGTTTTATTTAGATGGTTCAGAATGTTAAAGAGCATTTCTTTAGATGGTTCTGTGTGTCTCAGTAGGTAGAGCATGGTTCTGTGTGGCTCAGTAGGTAGAGCGTGGTTCTGTGTGGCTCAGTAGGTAGAGCTCTGTGTGTCTCAGTAGGTAGAGTGTGGTTCTGTGTGTCTCAGTAGGTAGAGTGTGGTTCTGTGTGTCTCAGTAGGTAGAGCATGGTTCTGTGTGTCTCAGTGGTAGAGCATGGTTCTGTGTGGCTCAGTAGGTAGAGCGTGGTTCTGTGTGGCTCAGTAGGTCGTGGTTCTGTGTGGCTCAGTAGGTGAGCGTGGTTCTGTGTGGCTCAGTAGGTAGAGCGTGGTTCTGTGTGTCTCAGCTCTGTGTGTCTCAGTAGGTAGAGCGTGGTTCTGTGTGGCTGTGTGGTTCTGTGTGGCTCAGTAGGTAGAGCGTGGTTCTGTGTCTCAGTAGGTAGAGCTCTGTGTGGCTCAGTAGGTAGAGCGTGTTCTGTGTGGCTCAGTCTGGTTCTGTGTGGCTCAGTAGGTAGAGCACGGTGCTGGCAACGCTTAGGTTGTGGGTTTGATTCCCACTGGGACCACATATGGTGAAAAATGTATGCATTCACTACTGTAAGTCACTTTGGGTAAAAGCGGGGGAATTAACCTGGGTAGAGAATGTAAGGGACTGGCCAGCCAATCAGATGCAGGGGATGATTAGGTGGGACTGTGTAGCCAATCAGATTCACATAATGCCTCCAGAGGCGCTGGTTTAAGGGGGGTCAGAACTCTTCAGCTCCAGCTGGTAGCTGCACTCTGTTTGACTTTATTTGATTTGAGCCTGAATACCGAATTAGCCGCTAACGACGCCGCTAGAAACAGTGATGAGTAGATCTCTCCGCTGATTTAAGTTGGGTTTTTGGGGTTTGTTAATCCCTTCCCCCTCCTCCCTTCCCTCCCCATCTTTGGATTGGTTGAAATTTGAATTGGAAACATGCATTCTGGAGAGGGGGGGGGGGGGTGTAGAGGGTGTGGAAGGTCTCTTTATGGGGCTCTGTTTAATTTCTTCTTCCTCAGTTTTTCAAACCTCTGTGGCTGAGAGAGGGAGAGAGGAGAGGGAGAGAGGGAGAGGGAGAGGGAGGGGAGAGAGAGGGAGAGGGAGAGGGAGAGAGAGAGAGAGAGGGAGAGAGGGACAGAGAGGGAGAGGGAGAGGGGGAGAGAGGGACAGAGAGAGAGGGGGAGAGAGGGAGAGAGAGAGGGAGAGAGAGGGAGAGGGAGAGAGAGAGAGAGAGAGAGAGAGAGAGAGAGAGAGAGAGAGAGAGAGAGAGAGGGAGTGAGAGAGAGGAGAGAGAGGGAGAGAGAGGGAGGGAGGGAGGGAGGGAGGGAGGGAGGGGGTTTGAGGGCTTCCCCTTTGAGTATGCTCTTCTGTTTCTGAGAGGGTTCTTTAGCTGTTTTGGGCAGGGTGGGGGCGGAGGAGGGAGGTTTGATCTGATGGGAAAGGATACCCCGTATTTGAGTTTCTGTCTGTCCTTTTGAGAAGTGCAAGAGGAACCGCTCTTGTCCTGATAGACCCCCTTTGGGGAGTGGGGGAGTGGGGTGGGTCGGGTAGATAATGCCGGTCGAGGTTGATCTGGAGTGTGTTGTGAGTCGGTGGAGAGTCTGGGGACGTGGGAGAGCAGGTCGTGTGATTGTGGTTTTCTGTGGGAGGGGCAGGAGGATGAGTCCTTGTGAGTTACTGTTGGAGATGATCGGAAATACCAACCCCCCTCCCTCTCCTTACCCCCCTCCCCACTCCATCCCTCCCTCCATCCATCCTCACGGAGACTAACCGTCCTGGAATGGGAAGAGCACTCAAGTTCAAGTTGAATGAATGAATGAACGCTGGATTTATGTAGCGCTTTTTTTCCCAAGGAACTCAAAGCGCTTTACAATGATAGGGGGGCAACTCACCTCAACCAGCACCAATGTGCAGCCCCCACCTGGGTGAACGCGACGGCAGCCATAGTGCGCCAGTACAAACTCACTACATTTACATTACATTTACATTTTAAGCATTTAGCAGACGCTCTTATCCAGAGCGACTTACAAGATGTGCATTAATACATGGTAGGAACAATCATAGTTTGCGCAAGAGATCAGTGCAGTAATACAGCGATAGACATCATTGCAGGCAGCTGCGTCACTGCACATCAGATACACAGTGGAGAGGCCAGGAGGGAGGGAATGAATCAATTCCATGTGTATATTCTTGATTGGCCAGGACAGTTTTAAAAGTTCTAAAAGTACTTGTTATGTGGAACCTGGTGAAAAGTTGGACGCGGTTTCGGTGGGAAGGGAGGAGGTTGTGTCCTGAGCACACAGGTTTGTTTAGAGGCTGTGAGTCAGCTCCAGGGATAATGCTCTGTCATGGCAGTGAGTTATGGAAGCCATGTGAGACGAGGTGACAGAGTATTTCATATGTGTGACGGTACAGGATGTCTCCCCCCCAAAAGATTACGGGCAGCCTTTTCTGTGTCTCTGGGCTGTGAGTTACGTACTCGCTTAATTACTTTGTACAAGCAATCGCTCACGGTTACGCACCGCCAAGACCTTTCCCAGCATGCCTCAGTCCCCCGTCCCACAGCTGAGTCGGGAAACTGTCGGTTACTCGAGAAAGGTCTCGTTTAAGACCGTGCCGTTTCCTCTGGAGGACCTGTTTCTTTTCAGTGGCTGGGTTTTTAATCAGGACCACTGTGGGTAACATCACCGCTGGCTCTGGTTCACCTCAGAACGGCCTTTAAGGCTTCTGCTCGCACACACTCTCTCGCTCTCACACACACACACACACACACACACACACACACACACACACACACACACACACACACACACACACACACACATACACTCTCTCTCTGTCTCTCTCTCACACACACACACACACACACACACACACACACACACACACACACACACACACACATACACACACACACACACACACACACACACACACACACACACACACACACACATACACACATACACACACACACACACTCTCTCGCTCTCTCACACACAAATACACACACACACACTGAAGGCCTCTTCACGCTCGAAGGACAACAACACAACAGCAACACAACCAGGGCTCTGCAACATCAACGCAGCCTTTGTGACCCACGCAGAGGGGGTTTCAGAGGGTGTCGCGTGCCTAGCACAAAACCAAACTCGCAACCGTTCACGAGACGTTGCGCATCGTTGATTGGTTGATTAGTGAATGGAGGCGGAGTGGTCATAGTCATAGTTCATAGGTCACAGTTCATCGAGCTAGTAGCTAACGATGTAGATAGCTAGCATAATTTGTTCGACACGGTATAAAATTAACCAGCTTCAGGAAAGATTGGCTGCAGAAGTTTGAAGGTACAGAAACCTTTATGACTCATCATGCACTTTACCGACCTTGTTCAATACGTTGACACCTACTAGTGTACAGAAGTGTAAGGACACCATGTCGCATAGGCTGCGCATAGCCTTTGCAGAGGTATATATTGCAAAGTGCTTGCGACATTGTTGCATTGCGCAAACCGCAGAGAAGTCGCACAACTTACGCAGAAGCATGTGGAGGCCTTCACTCACACACACACACACACACACACACACAGACACACACACACACACACACACACACACACACACACACACACACACACACACACACACACACACACACACACACACACACACACACACACACAGAAGCATGTGGAGGCCTTCACTCACACACACACACACACACACACACACACACACTCACACACACACACACACACACACACACAGAAGCATGTGGAGGCCTTCACTCACACACACACACACACACACACGCACACGCACACGCACACACACACAGAAGCATGTAGAGGCCTTTACTGGCCGTGGATCCAACACCGCCGTAAAACAGGTGTGAAGGGCCCTAAAACGGAGAGGGACATCTGTTAAAGCCGAGCTGCAGAGGAAACGACCTTCCCTGTGTATTGGCGGCGTTCGCTGATTAGACCTTCCGCCTCGTTGCAGAAATCTTGGTATCTTATCGCGGTGGTGTGAGGGAGACACTTCCTGTTCCTGGAGCCGGCCCTGATAAGGACCTCGAACGGCTTGAACTTCTGTGTGCGGCCCGAGAAATAACGTTCCAACATCCCCCCCCTTCCCCAGTCTGGACGTGATCCAACCGCTCCAATAAGAACTGGTGACAGGGGCTGTGTAAACAGACGTGGCCTATGAAGCAGGGCGTGTGGGAGTCAGACAAACAGCCCTGGTGGAATTCCTCTCCTCTGCCTCTCCCCCTCTCTCAAAAGATTTATGGTGCGTCGGGCGACCCGTGTTTGCCTTTACGTGAGCGAAGAGATCTGTTCTCTATCTTTCTCTCGAAACGTATACTTTACACACACAGAGGAAGTGCTTCCTCATCCCGGACAGAGATCCCTCCCCCCCTCCCTGTGAAGGCACAGAGCTCACCCCCAATTTCAATTTCACGTCAGTTTTACTCGTGTAAAGCTTCTGTTCTTTACAGAGCCCTGAGCAGTGAATGTAAATGTCCTTAGAAGGTGAGAGAAAGATCTGTGCTGGGGGTGGGGGTGGTTTCTCTCTCTCTGCGTTTCACCCCTTTGCTCCACTTTGCTTTCTCCTCGAAGGGGTTCATGTCCACTCAGCTTCATGGGAGGTCTTATAAATTGGGGTGTTTCAATTCAAGAAGACTGCTTGGGGCACACAGGACTGCAGTCCGATCCATTTCCATCCAGTCAATTCAGAAATGCAATCAAAAATTCTGTTTCATTTAGTGAAACGTCCTCTATTAAAGACACCTTCCCATTCATGGTTTGAGTTGAAGGTAAATTCCACACTGATATCAGCAGGAAGTGTTTTTT
The DNA here is from genome assembly GCA_029706075.1 of Aldrovandia affinis. NCBI lineage: Eukaryota > Metazoa > Chordata > Actinopteri > Notacanthiformes > Halosauridae > Aldrovandia > Aldrovandia affinis. The sequence continues at coordinate 23,353 of JAINUG010000346.1, read as the reverse complement.
TGTAAGAGTGTAGAGCAGGGGTCTCCAATCTTATCCGAGAAGGGCCGGTGTGGGTGCAGGCTTTTGTTCTAGCCCAGCACTAAACAATTGATTAAACTAATCAAGGTCTTGATTGTAGACCATGATTGGTGAATTAGTTGAATCAGGTGTTTTAGTGCAGGGCTAGAACAAAAGCCTGCACCCACACCGGCCCTTCTCGGATAAGATTGGAGACCCCTGGTGTAGAGGCACAGGCCCTGTTTAAGCCCAGGAGTGATGCAGTGCTGGATACTCCACACCAGCGGTGGCCAAGGAGGGCCATAACTTCTGCTCTTAATTATGTCATTAGCCCAGCCGTTTACTCGATCTGATACTTTAGCTACGTTTTTCATTTTTTCTGATGACTAATTGTGTCCCTGTATGAAACATGTTACTGTGGTTTAATTAACAAGTGAACCAGCGTTAGTGTGTACCGCTAATCGATCCAGGGGTAATTGGTAGAAACACAAACCACACACACACACACACACTGGCCCTCTCCAGGGACGGAATTACCCACAACCGCCAGACAAACAAAGAGCCTGTCTGGGCCTGAGTGGCCAGGTCCTCGTCACTGTGCATTCTGAACGATGTTGTGAATTTGGGTTCATCTCCTGAATTGGCTGAATTGAGCTGGAACCTTGCTGGGGGTGGGGAAGAGGGTTCACTCAGGGTGAGAGGAACGGCAGATCTGTCTGTCCTGGGGAGGGAGGAGTGGAGGAGTGGCGCAGGGTTGGATGGGCAGAGGGAGGGAGGGAGGGAGGGAGGGAGGGAGGGAGGGAGAGAGAGAGATCACACATTCCATCTGTACCAGGGGAATGTGTGTTGGCCGTGTGGGTGTTGACACTGAGTCCCAGCTGAAAGAGGGCCTTCAGGTGAGCCAGGTGCACGTCCTGAATGGAGCGGGGGCCCAGTCCCCCCCCACCTCAATTTAACCCTTTCATCACCACACAGCCGTGATCTTTTTAAAGATTTTCTCCCAATGTAGTAGCCAATTACACCCTCTCTTTTCATGTCAATCCCCCACTCGTATTGTGTGCTCGCTGCCGTAGTCCTGAGACCGGCAGTGACAAAGGTGATGTATCGCCTCCTCCGAGCCAGCACTCGCCAAGCCGTTGACTGTAACTCCAGTACACACAGAGCCACTCCTATACGCAGCGATCTCATATCGGCTTCCCTTCCCCTCCCTGGGGCGGTCAGCTAATTGTCGCCCCCTAGTGGCACTCCTGACACGGCCGGTGGAATCGATCCCTGGTCACAATGTTGTAACTGCTAGACCACCTAGGAGGCCCCCACACACACACACACACACACACACACACACACACACACACACATTTAACAAGCAATTTGAACCTGTGCAGTCGAGGAGCAGTGTACAGCAGACCCTTAAAGGGTACAGCATGCAGTCTTGCACAGGAGCTGTTGATTATGTTGCATTACATTATATTAATTCAGCAGACGCCCCTTATCCAGAGCGGCTTACAACACAAGAGAACATGAGTGCATCTACATGAGTTCTGTGAGCAACAGTGACACAGATCTGGCTAACAACACTCCCAGACCAGTGAGCGTACGGGCAACAGCACTACAGCGCTGCAAGATCATCTGGAACCGTGCCTCAAATAGTAAATACCTGGATACATACCATAGTGATAAACACACCTGATTAACCCTAACCCTGATTTGATTGCTGGACGCAGGTGGAAAGAATGACTGATGTGACCTGACTGTGTTTGTAAATTAATTCCTCTCTGTGTGTGTTAGCGTTAGCCCAGGCTGTGTGTTAGCGTTAGCCCCGGCTGTGTGTGAGCGTTAGCCCCGGCTGTGTGTGAGCGTGAGCCCCGGCTGTGTGTGAGCGTTAGCTCCGGCTGTGTGTTAGCGTTAGCCCCGGCTGTGTGTGAGCGTTAGCCCCGGCTGTGTGTGAGCGTTAGCTCGGCTGTGTGTTCGCTCCAGTGTGTGTTAGCGTTAGCCCGGCTGTGTGTTAGCCCCGGCTGTGTGTGAGCTCCGGCTGTGTGTGAGCGTTAGCGTTGTGTTAGCTGTGTGTGTTAGCTCCAGTTGTGTGTTCGCTCATATGAAGAGGGAACAGAAAGGAGTATTTTTTTGCTCTAGCATGTTTGTATCTTCATACTAAATATAGTGATGTTGTATCAGAAGCGCTCCCTCTCTCTATATATATATATTGTTTTGTAACTAAGAGCTGTGGTCCCAAATAAGAAGGATAGAGAGAGACACTTGAATAGTGTGTGTCTGTGTGTGTGTGTGTCCATATGTGCGTGCGTATACACCCCCCCCCCCACCCCTTTGCTAATCGGCTGAATTAAGGAACACCTCTCCACCCTTACGCACGCTAATCTTGTTTGTCAGGAATTCCAGAATTACCTCCAGTGAATCCCCCATAATTATTGAATTACTGTGAAGGTAACGCATGTTAACTTCCTTTCATCCCACCCTCCCATATCTAACCGCCTCCGTCACAGAGGCCGCGCCTCACTGGGCTCACTGGGTTCACTGGGCTCACTGGGCTCACTGGGCTCACTGGGCTCACTGGGTTCACTGGGCTTACTGGGCGACTCTGTTGATGACATGTGAGTGACGCCTGAGGCTTCTGTCCGGATGGGAGGGGAGGGGGGCGTCTCCAGGATTAGCCTCACCGCCATTCTGCGTGTGTGTGTGTGTGTGTGTGTGTGTGTGTGTGTGTGTGTGTGTGTGTGTGTGTGTGTGTGTGTGTGTGTGTGTGTGTGTGTGTGTGTGTGTGTGTGTGTGTGTGTGTGTGTGTGTGTGTGGTGTGTGTGTGTGTGTGTGTGTGTGTGTGTGTGTGTGTGTGTGTGTGTGTGTGTGTGTGTGTGTGTGTGTGTGTGTGTGTGTGTGTGTGTGTGTGTGTGTGTGTGTGTGTGTGTGTGTGTGTGTGTGTGTGTGTGTGTGTGTGTGTGTGTGTGTGTGTGTGTGTGTGTGTGTGTGTGTGTGTGTGTGTGTGTGTGTGTGTGTGTGTGTGTGTGTGTGTGTGTGTGTGTGTGTGTGTGTGTGGTGTGTGTGTGTGTGTGTGTGTGTGTGTGTGTGTGTGTGTGTGTGTGTGTGTGTGTGTGTGTGTGTGTGTGTGTGTGTGTGTGGTGTGTGTGTGTGTGTGTGTGTGTGTGTGTGGTGTGTGTGTGTGTGGTGTGTGTGTGTGTGTGTGTGTGGTGTGTGGTGTGTGTGTGTGTGTGTGTGTGTGTGTGTGTGTGTGTGTGGTGTGTGTGTGTGTGTGTGTGTGTGTGTGTGGTGTGTGTGGTGTGTGTGTGTGTGGTGTGTGGTGTGTGTGTGTGTGTGTGTGTGTGTGTGTGTGTGTGTGGTGTGTGTGTGTGTGGTGTGTGGTGTGTGGTGTGTGCTGTGTGTGTGTGTGTGGTGTGACTCAGTGGCGTTAGCGGCACAGGCTGGCAAGAGGAGGGTTGCTGGCTTGGATCCCAGGAAGACCAAACGAAAAAGCACTTCCTGGAGCACTGCTGAAGTGCCCTTGAGCAAGGCACTGAACCCCTAAAACTGCTCCAGGGGCGCTGTACTATAGCTGACCCTGCGCTCGGACCTCTCTGATGGAATACATATGTATAGTGGCCTATGTGTGTGTGTATCTAGGAGAGATACGCGAAAAGACAAATTAAAATGACCTTGTGTAACATGGCTAGTGAAGTATATTCATATTCCTGTGTCTTAGCCCAGGATGTGTGTTCCTTTCACCTTTCAGTCTCTGTAAATCCCCGTAGATCAGACAAACATCGGCATGTAACAAAGAACAAAACAAAAACACACACAAGAACAGAAGAACATAATAATGACTAGCTGTCAGTGTTTTTAATAACAGAGCTGTTGAGGGCAGTGATCCGCGTCGCTGTAGAAAGTGTTGTGAGGAGACAGAGCAACATGCCGTTAATCCCCGCAGCGCCACTCTCAAACCGCTCACAGCACACTGAGGGATCATCCAGAGTTTTACCTTACACTTTTAAAATTAATTTACTTTTTTTCAGATAAAAATAGCAACGTCATTTAAAAAAAAGTTCAGTTTCAACCTTCTCTGAACTGTGGAGATGACAGCCCCCCCCCCCCACACACACACACACACACACACACACCCCCCACACACATACACACACACACACACACACACACACACACACCCCCACATACACACACCAAAGTGTCTGTAGACCTGGAGGCTGACGTAAGATAAGATAAGATAAATTATAAACGTTGTTTTCCACAAAGGGAAGTTTGCCTTGAACAAGGAATGCTGCTGTATTGCAAAAGATGACATTACATTACTGGCATTTAGCAGATGCTCTGGATAAGAGCGCTCACATTTCTTTACACACAATCCATTTATACAGCTGGATGTTTTACTGGAGCGATTCAGGTTAAGTACCTTTGCTGAATGATGCAATGATGGGAATCGAACCTGCAACCGCTGAGTTACAAGCCCAGTTGCCTGGAACACTGACGCTCGCTCTAAAATAAAAACACACAGAACGATAAATAAAACACACACACACACACACACACACACACACACACACACACACACACACTCACACTCACACACACACACACACACACACACACACACTCACACACACACACTCACACACTCACACACTCACACACTCACACTGGTGATGCACACAGTGCATCAGCAGAAGAGCTGTATTGTTGTGTGACGTGACTGTTTCTGTAAGAGGAAGAGACTTCCTGGCCTGACATCTCTGCCTTTTCATTGGCTGTGAGGAGGAGGCGGGGCCCATTCCTGGGTACGTGGCAGTTGATTGGCTCATGACAGGCAGTGATGTTTTTGGTTGGCTCTTTGGACTGACTCATCTCCATCCTGGTTGTCGCTTGTTATTTGTTTGGGGGTCGTTTTATAATATAATATATATTCTTTATTGTCATGTTACACTAGCTGCACACAAGGTAATCGTAGTGTGTTTTTCCGCATATCTCTCCTAGGAGAGTTAGGAGAGCGCAGGGTCAGCCATAGTGCGGCGCCCCTGGAGCAGTTTTAGGGGTCCAGTGCCCCAGGAAGTGAACCAGCATCCCTCCGGTTTCCAGTTCATAGTTTTTTCCTGTGAATACTGAGGCCATGTGTCTGGTGATGGTGGGTCTGTCTGTCGCCCGGGTGGGATAGTGGCTCCTCCTCCTCGATGAGGCAGCGTCCTGCGCTCCACTCCGCGTCCCGCCCCACTTCACACGAGCGCACCAGAACTCCTCCTCCTCTCAGCGCTGGCCTGGGCCCCCATCCTCCCCCTCCTAGTGTCTCTCTCTCTCTCCCTCTCCCCTTCCTCTCTCTCTCTCTCCCTCTCTCCCCTCTCCCTCCCTCTCTCTCCCTCTCTCCTCTCTCTCTCTCTCTCCCTCCTCTCCCCCTCTCCTCTCCCCCTCTCCCCTCTCTCTCCCTCTCCCTCTCTCTCTCTCTCTCTCTCTCTCTTTCTCTTTCTCTCTCTCTCTCTCCCTCCCTCCCTCCTGCCCCCCCCTCTCCCTCTCTCTCTCTCTCTCTCAGATGAATGATAGCTCACAGAAGGAAAGAGGGGAGAGAGTGAAGGTGGATCCAGGGAAAGTGGCTGTCGTTATCATTGTGTGATTTTTTAATTGAATTTGAGCGTGCCGAGCCTGTCTCCCCCCCCCCGGGGGCCGTGCCGCCTGCACACGCCACTCTCTCTTCCCAGCATGCTTAGAGCCCCCCCCACATCCCGGGACGTGTGCGCTGGATGTGCTCTGTGTAGCTGTAGATGAGTAGAGCAGCGCTGTGATGCTGGTCCACTCAGGACAGATCTGTGTGTTCTTTATCCTCACTGTGGAGCTGTGTCACAGCCAGACTGTGTGTGTGTGTGTGAGTGAGAGTGTGTGAGAGTGTGTGAGAGTGTGTGAGAGTGTGTGTGTGCATGTGTGTGTGCGTGTGTCTGTGTCTGTGTGTGTCTGTGTCTGTGTCTGTGTGTGTGTGTGTGTGTGTGTGTGTGTGTGTCTGTGTCCCATCTGCTCTTCTCATGGTAGAAACTCATAAAAAAAGTCTCACCCTGTAGAAGAAACGCAACACATGAAACAAGGTTCCTATTCCCACACGCAGTTCTGCTTCGGCTGTTCTAGCACTGCATGTGCGTGTGTGTGCGTGCGATCGTGTGTGTGTGTGATGTGGGGTTAGGGCTGCAGTGTAGTGTAGTGGTTAGGGGGAACTGTGCTTGTAACTCAGAGGTTGCAGGTTTGATTCCCAGGTGGGGCACAGCCGTCGTACCCTTGAGCGAGGCCTGTAGTGTGATGTGATGTAACGGGGAGTTCAGGCTCTCAGATCCACATTATCATTCCGCTGGCGTTCTGCTCTCCTCCTCGCTCTGGAGTGTTCAGTAACACTCACAGCGTGGTCCTCTCTCTCTCTCTCTCTCTCTCTCTCTCTCTCTCTCTCTCTCTCTCTCTCTCTCTCTCTCTCTCCCTCTCCCTCTCTCTCTGTCTCTCTCTTTCTCTCTCTCTCTCTCTATCTCTGTCTCTCTCTCTCTCTGTGTCTCTCTCTCTCTCTCTCTCTCTCTGTCTCTCAGCTCAGAGGGGTCCTGGGTAACTAGGTTCCCCTGTTTATTCTTCCATTTTTTTAAAAACATCTATTCATACACAGGGAGAGGGAGAGGTTCCCTGTAGTTTATTGGGGACAGGTGTTGGAAATTAGCCTTTGGCTTTAAACACTTAATGCGATGCATCTGATGCCTGTTTTTTTAACATTGTAACAATGCTTTTCCTGTGTCCCTGACAAACAAATAAATACATGAGGAATGTTGAAGTACTAAAGCGTTCCACGTTTTAACGTTTGCGTTCCGTGCCATGCCGGGCATTTCGCTGGAGTTGCCACTGAGCTGGATTGTGGGACCAGAGGTCAGAGTTCAGAGGTCAGACATAACAACCCAGGAGAGAGCTCATCAGGGCAGAGCGTGTGCAGAAATCATCAATGGCTTCATTTTCCTCAAGGCATGGAGGGGGTGTGTGTGTGTGTGTGTGTGTGTGCGTGCGTGCGTGCGTGCGTGCGTGCGTGCGTGCGTGTGTGTGTGTGCCCTTCTTCTCTAATGCATAAAGAAAGTGCATAAAAATTCCTGGCTTCACGGGAGGCATTCATAATAATCTCTGAGCGTCCAAGTGACTGTTCGTCACCGCTGTGCTTCCAGCGCGCGCCCCCGCGCTCTCACCCCCCTCAGAGGGGCACGGGAGAGCTTGTGACATCTTCTGCTACGGCTGAACATTAGCAGCATAACCGCTTAACGTCTCTCTCTCCCTCTCGTGTGTGTCCATGATGGACCTCAGGAAACTTCAGAGAAAAGCTAAAAGTTTTTTTTTTTTTTTTTTTTTTTTTTTTTTTTTTTTCTTTCTTCTATTTGTCCTTTCTTGGCGGAGGTTAGTGGAAAGTCTGACGGTGTTGGGGGTGGGGGTGTATGAAAGAGCCTCACTCAGCGCTGGAGCGTTAAGCTCGCTAATGTACCGGGGGCTCAGGTGCGGTGTGAGACTCACCTGGGCCGGTGGGGGACAGGGGGCGATGCCCAGCTGTGAGGGGCGAGGACACAAAGGAGGGTCTGAGGAGGGGGAGGGGGTGGAGGGGGTGGAGGTGAGGACAGCCCAGCCCTGCGGGTTCGATGCGAGCCTTTGATACGGCGCTCTTTAAAGACACGTCATTATCTTCAGGGACAAAGGCAGGCTGGTGGAGGCCTTCACCCGGCCCTCCATCGACCCCGCCCCATCGACGTGGAAACATCCACTCGAGCGCTCGACTCCTCGTCTCAGACGCTGTGCAGTAACACTGAACGCTAACGCTGAACGCTAAACGCTGAACGCGAGGCCCGGATATGAAACCTCCGCTAACCTTGCAGGACAACAGGGGCCTGTCGTCGGTCATCAGTGTTAAAGTGCATGTCTGTGTCTGTGTCTGTGTCTGTGTCTGTGTCTGTGCAGCTGTTCCTCTCAGGGATCAGTAAAGTTTATCTCATCTCATCTCATGACTGAACATAGCAGTTATTATAATTATACAATCTGTAATAAAAATGACCCTCTCTCCCACCCTCTCTCCCACCCTCTCCCACCCACCCTCTCTCCCTCCCCCCCTCCCTCCTCTCTCTCTCTCCCTCTCTCTCTCTCTCCTCCCTCCCTCTCTCCCACTCCTCTCTCTCCCTCTCTCTCTCTCTCTCTCTCTCTCTCTCTCTCTCTCTCTCTCTCTCTCTCTCTCTCTCTCTCTCTCTCTCTCTCTCTTGTCTCTCTCTCAGGCCGCCTCCTTCTCAGTTGTCTGTGTCTTCACTTCGAAGGAGCCCAAGTCCCAGGATGCATTGCACGGGCGCAGTGCCATGTTGCGGTGTGAGGTGAGCGACCCGGGGGGCGTGGCCTACAGCTGGCTGCAGGACGGCGTGCCGGTGGGCGACTCAGAGCGCCGCTTCCAGGAGGGCAGCAACCTCAAGTTCACCGCCATCGACCGCAAGCTGGACTCCGGAAACTTCCAGTGCGTGGCCAGCAACGCGGCCATCGGAGAGGAGGAGCGATCCAGCAACGCCTCCTTCAACATCAAGTGTGAGTGTCACCCGCCCGCAACGCACCCCATAACACACGCACCCCACCCCAACACACGCCATAACGCACCTGGGGAAACACACCTGGGAAACACACCTGGGAAACACACCTGGGAAACGGGAAACACACCTGGGGAAACAACGGGAAACACACGCCGTAACCAAATGCAACGTAACTAGAGTGGGAAACGGGAGGTTACGCACCCTCAACCCACCCTCCAAATGCAACGTTAGCCTAGAGTAGCGGGACCGAGAGTTTAGCATAGTGGGACTGAGAGTTTAGCGAGCGGGACTGAGAGATTAGCATAGTGGGACAGGGAGATTAGCATAGTGGGACCGAGAGTTTAGCATAGTGGGAGTTTAGTGTAGCGACAGGGAGATTAGTGTAGCGACAGGGAGATTAGTGTAGCGACAGGGAGTTTAGCGTAGCGACAGGGAGTTTAGCGTAGCGACAGGGAGTTTAGCGGCAGGGAGTTTAGCGTAGCGACAGGGAGATTAGCGTAGCGGCAGGGAGTTTAGCGTAGCGACAGGGAGATTAGCGTAGCGGCAGGGAGTTTAGCGTAGCGGCAGGGAGTTTAGCGTAGCGAGGGAGATTAGCGTGGCGGCAGGGAGTTTAGCGTAGCGACAGGGAGATTAGCGTATTAGCAGCAGGGAGATTTAGCATTTAGTGTAGCGGCAGGGAGATGAACAGGGAGTTTAGTGTAGTGAACGTGAAAACGCTGAAACGACAGGTCACAAGTTTGAATCTTCGGTTGGCTGTTGCTTGTGTACAAGGGGCTCTCATTTCAAGCAATAAGAAGAATTAAGCTGTGATGCTTCTTCGTCCAGTGTCTACATCTAAAATGGAATAATCACTTCCTTTAACAAATGGATGAAAAGGTAGTTCTGTGAGGCGCTATGTTCTGTAGAGGAACTCTCTGCACAGATAGCCCTGTCGCTGCTTTGAGTAAGCGTGCCTATATCAGAGCCGCTGTGGAAAAACTACTTTGTTTTTTTCGGCCCTATTATTGAAGGCAAACATTCCTTCTCTGTAAATCACCCCCCCAGCACAGTCCCACGATGACATCGTTAACCACAGTACCTCTCCCGGGCCTGCAGGCGCTCTGATTGTTTCTTCATTCTCTAGCGCTGGCTGTGTTTTCCCTCCTGTTCTCGTTCCCGCCTCCTCCGAAATTATTTCTCCAGCGTAATCGAGGTGCGAAAAAAAACTGCAGCCCAAAATAATACAGAAATGAAAAATGTACGCCTGCCCTGCTGTAAGTCACTTTGGATAAAAGCGTCTGCTAAATGGCGTATTTTATATATTTAAATGAGGTATACCTTTCCTCCTCCAGGAACGTTTTATCAGCGTCCCAGTTTAGTTCAGGATGTTTTCTTTTACGGCCCTTTGTCCCCCAGGGCCCTCTGGGACGTTGTTTTTTGGGTCTTTATCTCTCTCCCGTCTCTGAAAGCCTCCCCTCTCCTGCCTTTCTGAAGCCCGTGTTACTCAATCCCGCCTCGCTTCCACGCACAATTGGCCGCCTTGCTTTGTCTCGCCGCGAGGCCCTCCATTAAGGGAGAGCCCGTTTAAAAAAAGGCTTTGTGTCCAGACCTGCTCTCTCACCCAGCCAGGGCCCGGCGTCTTACAGTACCGACCCAGCGCTCTGCCCCGGCTCCGGTTTGGCTTGGGCTCGGGACCAGGAACAGAGAGAACAGGATTTTATTTTGGGGTTAAAATACGTGCGTGTAATTATGTATTTTTAGCTTAAGCTGACATGTATATCTGAGCCCGGAGGACTGCACATGAAAGGCATTACCGAGTTTCCGAAGCGGCCCTCTCTATGGAAACAAAGGAACATCGAGGACTCGCTGTGTGCAGAAATCATTAAAGTGCCCGTCTTAAGTTTGAGCTTTTTGAGCAAGCGCTCGCAGTGTAAGAGGAGACCTGCCCTGACATCCCTGAGCTGGAGCTGTGGCCCTGTAGCCGTTAAGCTCCAGGAAGGGGGAGGGGAGGGGAGGGGAGGGGGAGGGGGGGCACGGTTTAATGGTGCAGCGGCTCTCGTAAACGTACCACACGAGTGAAAATGGCGGCTTTGATGTTTGGCCAGAAGAAGTGGGTTTGGCACACGGCGTGTTTCATGAATGACGGGATGAGCCGCGGTCCTGCTTTCACGTTTCAGCGCCCGTGTTTTTTAATTATTATTATTATTATTTTTTAAACATTTATTTGTTTGATTTTTTTAATCTCTCGCTTCTTCTCACAATGTTGATCTTTGTTTTAATAAATTTACTTTCAGATTTTTCCCAGTTTTTCTCTCCCTATTTGGTAGCCAATTACACCTCTATTTATTTCAATTTACCCTCCCCACACGAGTCCGCCGCTCGTCTCTACGAACCAAACGCCCCGATCAAGGCTGAGGCGGGTTTGGAACCACGTCCCTGACAGGCAGCGCACACCGTATCTGACCGTTACATTGCATTACAGTACATTACATTACAGGCATTTAGCAGACGCTCTTATCCAGAGCAACTTACAGTTGACATTTCTTTACAATCCATTTATACAGCTGGATGTTTTTACTGAAGCAATTCAGGTTAAGCACCTTTAGCTCAAGGGTACAACGGCAGTGCTCCACCTGGGATCGAACCTGCAACCTTTGCGTTACAAGCCCAGTTCCTTAACAATTATGCTAACACTGCCACCCTGCCAGCCAAGATACGGTGTGATAGACCACTACACTATCCACCCCCCCTTAGCGCCCGTCAGTTCTGTTGTCCTGCGCAGACCTCAGTGGCAGGACTTGAAAACGGAGCTGCTTCCTGTTCTGCTGCTTCGTGTTCTGCTGCTTCCTGTTCTGCTGCTTCCTGTTCTGCTGCTTCTTGTTCTGCTGCTTCGTGCTCTGTAATTGAGACGGATTTATCGTGGCAGCAGAGGGTCTGGATAACTAAAGGAGTGAAAAGTAAAGGTGGTATCGAGCCTTTCCCCCCCGAGACTCCGCTGGAGTTTATTAAGAGAACAGGAGCCTGCATCCCGCCCATCACACTGTCAGCGTGGTGCGAGTAAAAACCCCCCAAACCAGTCAACGCTTTCTGTGCCTTCGGAGACGGGAAGACAAAGCCGACCTTTATATCGTCTGCCAAGATTAATAGCTGGTAATTTAGCGTCTGGTCGCATGTGTCCGATAATGAGAGGTTAGCTGAGAGAGGCTGTTTCTGTCCCCCGTGTGAAGAGAGGCCAGAGGGATGAATGACCAGCTTGTTTTTCCCTAATGAGGGGGTGGGGGGTGGGGATGTGGGGGCTCAGACTCGCAGGAGAACAACACAATGAAGTGTCAGAGAAGCCTTGAGTCTTGTGCCGTCCCACACACACACACACACACACGCACACGCACACGCACACGCACACGCACACGCACACGCACACGCACACGCACACGCACACGCACACACACACACACACACTCACACACACACACACCCACACACACACACACACACACACACACACACACACACCCACACACACTCACACACACACACACACACACACACACTCACACTCACACACACACACACACACACTGCACTTACACACACACGGCCTGCCACGCACACGCACACGCACACGCAGACACACACACACACACACACACACACACACACACACACACACACACACACACACACACACACACACACCCACACACACACACCCACACCCCAACCAGATCCTGTTCCTGCCCGTTCAGATGTCGTTAGGTCTCACTCGTTAAGACCCTGTTAGGCCTCGCTCATTCAGATCTCTTTAGGCCCCGCCCTCGTTAGGCCTCGCCCATTTAGATTTCATTAGACCCCGCCCTCGTTAGGCCTTGCTCATTTAGATCTCGTTAGGCCACGCCCTTAGGCCTCGCCCATTTAGATTTCATTAGACCCCGCCCTCGTTAGGCCTTGCTCATTTAGATCTCGTTAGGCCCCGCCTTGGCCTGTGACGACCCTTGGAAGAAGCTTTGATTGAGTCGGAGCGAAAGGCAGTGCAATGCTGCCGGTCAGAGTCACACCATTTGGTGGCCAGTTGTACCCTCCCCCACGAGCCCCACCGCCCGCAACTACGGGACTTCCGGAGGCTGAACCGCTGCATTCGAGATGGAACCTGTCTATTCGTTTGGCCCATAGGGCCTTTCCTCCCTCCCCCCTCCCCTCCTGGGACGGACAGCCAATCGCCACCCTCGTGGACGGTGCCGTGGGCAACCTGCACTCCGGGCGAGTGCCTTTACCATTACGCCACCCGGGGCCCCGTTTTCACCAACGTTTTAATCTTGAGAATCTTCCCGTGTTCATGGGTTGACATTGAAATGAAAACACAAGATGCCCCACTTTAGCTCCTTCCCACTCTGTCTGGTGGGAAGGACTGGTTTTGTGTGTCTCAGTATGTAGAGCACGGCGTTTGATTCCTGCTGGGACCACATATACTGAAAAATTAATGTATTCACTACTGTGGATAAAAGCGTCTGATAAAATGGCGTATATCTGCTGGTATTTGGGGGCTTTTGGGTCTCTCCTGGTTCCAGGGGCCGTGTGGGCGTGTAAAAGTGAGGGTTTCGTTTTCCCAACGCGCCGGATATTACATTACAGGCATTTGGCAAACGCTCTTATCCAGAGCGACGTACAACAAAGTGTTAACCGTAGTCAAGAACAGTTTAGCTGAAAGCCACCCTAGAGGGAAGTACAGTTCCTAGGTGCTAGGAGCAACCACATAGTTAAACTAGGACCCTGTAGGTAGATCTGTAGCCACAATTCAGAGGTAGCAATAAAGCAATCAATGCAGAAAATAATGCCTAAGCCTAATACAATACATAAACAAGTAGACATGTGTAAAACTAAGCAACTATGTCCCTAAGTTAACAAAAACCGGACTACAGGGGAGAGGTGCACCCTGAAGAGGTGAGTCTTCAGTCGTCGTTTGAAGGATATGGAGGATCGAGCGCCGTCTTGTCTCCATGAGTGATAGCTGTGCTTCTCAAGCCATATTGCAGCGATCACTCGGACCTGCCGTTTCTCCCTCCACAACATCCGGAGGATCCGACCGTTCCTCACCCAAGAGGCCACTCAACTCCTGGTCCAGGCCCTGGTGATCTCACGTCTGGACTACTGCAACTCCTTGCTGGCAGGCCTTCCGGCCTGTGCCATCAAGCCACTGCAACTAGTCCAGAACGCTGCTGCTCGCCTGGTGTTCAACCAGCCGAAGTTCACCCACGCCACCCCTCTACTCTCCTCTCTGCACTGGCTCCCCATCGCAGCACGCATCAGATTCAAGTCACTGGTGCTTGCTTTTCAAGCGGCCAGAGGTACTGCTCCCCCATACCTCCAGTCACTCATCACGCCCTACACCCCGTCCAGACCTCTCCGCTCCGCCTCCGCTGGCAGACTGACTGCCCCATCCCTCCGGGCGCCTGGCAGCCGCTCCTCGCGGTCTCGCCTCTTCTCTGTCCTGGTCCTCGTTGGTGGAACGACCTCCCGCAATTGGTCAGGACTGCGGAATCACTTCCAATCTTCCGCAAGAGACTCAAAACCCACCTCTTCAGACTCCACTACCCCTGATCTCTGTCCATCTAGCTAAATTGTCTTCACCACTGTCTACTTGTTCAACACTATACTCTTATTTAAAAAAAAAAAAAAAAAAAAAAAAAAAAAAGTACATTTTGTAAACATTGTAAAATACCTTTTCCTTCCCGGTGTTACAGGTATGGTACGCGGATGCCTGCAATGATGTCTATTGCTGTATTCCTGCACTGATCTCGTGCGCTAACTGTGATTGCTCCTACCATGTATTGATGCACATCTTGTAAGTCGCTCTGGATAAGAGCGTCTGCTAAATGCTTAAAATGTAAATGTAAAAAATGTAAATGATAGGCCCCCGCCCGCCTTCATCAGAGACACAGCGCTCAGGGGGTTCGGGAGACAAATTAATTTCTCACTCAGGGGGCAATTTCCCACTAATCCCATTTAGGATCCCATGCCTAAATGGCATATATATAGATATCCAGTGCAGTCGTTCAGTGCGGTTACTCTCTCTGTTTCGGCTCCTCGCTGACACGGGCAGCTGTGGGTAATGACTGCGCCCCTCGCTGGCCGTGGATAATGACTGCGCCCCTCGCTGGCCGTGGGCGACGGTGACAGGCCGTCTGAGCGTGACGGATAGCGTCAGAGCCGCTGATGTGAGCAGGGATGAGGGAGGCCGGGTCCTAATTGACATTATCCAGTGAGCGGCGCATCTCACCTCCCACACACAGGGCAGTCTCCCGTACCTGTGCTCCTGCCTTAACATCATTCAGATCTCACCCCCCCCCCACCTCCCGCTTCTTACCAACCTCCTGTCAGACCTGCCCCCCCCACCTCCCTCGCGTCTTACCAACCTCCTGTCAGACCTGCCCCCCACCTCCTCGCTTCTTACCAACCTCCTGTCAGACCTGCCCCCCCCCACCTCCTCGCTTCTTACCAACCTCCTGTCAGACCTGCCCCCCTCTGAGTGCTGTGGGAGTTCCTTCCCTCACGTTCTCGTCCTTTAAATTTTTTTACAAATCTTGCCCATCTGCCCATACACATTAAAACGTTTAATTCTAAACCACTTTTCGTGACATTTGGCTTGTTTTTATAAACGTGAGACATCTAACCTTTTAATTGATATAATAATATAATTGAGTAGAAATTTCTCACATAATTTATAACAACGAAACTTGGTTTATAATGAAGTGAGTTACAGTAGATCTTATCAGGGGAAGTCTCATCTCTCAACACGTGCAGACGCATCGATGCAACGCACAACAGCAGCCAATGCAACACACAACAGCAGCCAATGCAGCATCTACGTTTTTATACCTGTGCTTCCGCCTGCTGTGGCATGTGCACGTCCCCCCCTCTGGGTTTTAGGGCATTACTGTGAAGCTCATCCTTCTATTTTTCTAAAGTGGCCCCGTTTTTCAATTTTGCCACTGATTTTGAAATTCATTTGGGGGAAAAAAAAACCATCTCCATGGTAACCAATGAGCACACAGTGTCGTATAAGCATATAATCATATTTCCATATTTCCCTGAGGCACTAAAGTCTTAACTTATATCATGACAGAGCGGAGACTGATGCTCACACACCAGTCCCCAGGGATCTGGTTTCACCTCAATTTTATTAGATTTGTGTATTTTCACCTTTATTTAACCAGCAAGTCCCGTTAAGATCCCATCGGGATCACAAGGGAGACCTGGCCAAGACAACAGCAGCAATAAAACATACAGTATATCACACATAAAAAAACACATGATAATAAACTGCTCTGATTGGAGGGGATACAGCATGTGATCAATGGGGGCCCAGTCTACAGAAAACAACGACGCTCTTCCTGCAAAGAGTTCTGTATCAGGGATTTAAATTCACTAAGTGAAATCAGGGTGTCCAAGTGAAATCAGGGTGTCCAAGTGAAATCAGGGTGTCCAAGTGAAATCAGGGTGTCTAAGTGAAATCAGGGTATCTAAGTGAAATCAGGTTATCTAAGTGAAATCAGGGTGTCTAAGTGGGTAAGCTCCTGTAACCCATTCCATGGCAGTGGTGCACGGTGAGAGACGCACAGTGCCGTTTGCGTGGCCCTCTCATCCTGCTCCCTGCAGTTGAACTCTTGTGTGTTTCCGGTGTCCATCAGGGATGGCTCTTTAAGGAGACGCACATGTAGAAGTGTCGAGTCAGGGCTTTTTTTGTAAACGGATCCGCGGTCTCCGTTTCGGGGCAGTGAGTGTATCGATGATGGGAAACGACGGGCAGAGGAGACGAGCGGTCAGGGGAGGAGTGTGTTAGTCTGTCCTGGAATGGCGGGAAAGGGTCGCTGCAGTTCTGTATGGATCCTGTTTCAGAGCAGTGGACGGTATTTCAGCCCTTTTTTATTTTTGCTGTTTATTCCCATTTTTTCTCCCAATTTAGTATCCAATTATACCCTCTCTGTTTCACGTGAATTATCCCCTCCCTCGTATGAGAGCTCGCTGCCGTAGTCCTGAGACCGGTAGTGAGCGCTGTACCGCCTCCTCTGAGCCGGCACCCGCCACGGTCACCGTAACACACAGGACAGCTCCTATACGCAGCGATCTCATATCAGCTTCCCTCCCCCCTCCCTGGAGCGGGCAGACAATCGCCGCCCCCTAGTGGCGCTCCCGGCCAGAGCTGAAACTGGCGGGGCCCGGTGGAATCGAACCCCAGTTGCAGTGGGCAGCGTCGGACATTCTGCCGCTACACCACCCGGGAGGCCCCCACAAGTTAAAACAGATTTTTGAGACGCTGGAGGCCTAAAAAAAAAAGAAACGCGATGGTGACCTAATCGGCGTTCCCACGTGGCAGTGGTGGGTTTGGCTGTATTTACAGGAGGACTTGTGCGATGTCTGTGGACCCATCCACCTCTCCCCCCCCCACCTCCCCGCTCACCCAGGGCCAGGAGACAGTGGCCAACGTCCAGCCCAGCTCCGGTGCAGTCCTCCGGCGCAGCAGATATGCGCTGGAGCCACGCGCGCTGATAAGCGCATTCCGTGCATATCTCACAGCCGCTATCAGCCCGCCGCTGCTCCGGCTTCAGAGCCTGCTGGTGCTGAGTCACCTGACCTCCTCCAGAGGAGTCACCTGATGCTCTGCACCAATTAAAACCAACCCCACGGACACGCCGTCCAATCCCTGCGTGTCTGACCCTGGTGGGGGCCGCAGGTGTGTCTTTAAAAGACGCTGAGGTGCAGGCTGGTGAATTACAGGCATGGCAGCTGAAGCAGTGTGATGCATAGAATTAATCATTTATAAAGTACAGTAAAAACATTTTTAAAACATTTGAAGTTTGCTTCGGTATGTTGGAGTATGTATGTTGACATTTAGCAGACGGTCTTATCCAGAGCGACTTACAAGATGTGCATTAATACACAGCGATGGACATCATTGTTGGCAGCTGCACATCATACCTGTAACACTGGGAAATAAATGTTTTTTTTATTACATTTTTAAACAGTGGTGATGGCAGTTAGTTTATGGGGTTGCATATGCAGAATGATGCTGCACCTGTAACACTGGTGAAATAGAAGGGCTTTTTTATTATTGTTAAAAAGTAAATAACCTTTGTAACCTGGCAGAGGCAGTGTAGGGAGCTGGGCTTGTAACTCAGAGGTTGCAGGTTTGATTCCCAGGTGGGGGCACTGCCACTGTACCCTGAGCTAAAGGTACTTAACCTGGATTTCTTCAGTAAAATACCCAGCTGTAGGGCTGGCGCAGCGGTCTAGTGCACCGCGCTAGTGGTATGCGCTGTTAAGTCGAAAATCTACCAGACCAGCCCTGTAACCTGATCGGAGTGGCAGTCCGCCTCCGGGGGAGGGGGGACCTGGTCCGCTCAGGAGAAGGTTAAGGTTTGAAGAATTCCCAGGTGGAGGCGGGAACACTCAACCAGGAATGTGTGTCCTCCCGGAGGACTAACTCGTGAGGGTGGGGAATTGAAACAAATAGAGGGTATAATTGGCAACCAAATTGGGAGAAAAACGGGAAAAAATCTGAAATAAATGTAAAGAAATCTAAAAAAAATACCCAGCTGTATAAATAGGTAGTGTGTTAAAAAAGTGAGTGGCGTAAGTGGCTCTGGAAGAGGGCGTGTACTCAGGAGGTAATGATGTGCTCAGGAGGTAATGATGTGGTGTGATGTCTCCTGGCAGGGCTGGAGAGCGGGGGCGTGGCGCTGAAGGACCCCGCCTCTGAGAGCGACATCGAGAGCTCCGCCCCCGTCACGCTGCGCTGCCACATCGATGGACACCCGCGGTGAGTGAGGGCCAGGGCCGCGCGAGCCTCCTGTGATCACAGCCACCCTCACACTGCTGTGTGCTTATGGTCACCGACCAATCACAGCTGCTATTACTGTGTGCTTATGTTCACCGACCAATCACAGCTGCTATTACTGTGTGCTTATGTTCACCGACCAATCACAGCTGCTATTACTGTGTTCTTATGTTCACCGACCAATCACGGCTGCTATTACTGTGTTACCTTCATCCAGCAATCACAGCTGCTATTACTGTGTTCTTATGTTCACCGACCAATCACGGCTGCTATTACTGTTACCTTCATCCACCAATCACAGCAGCTATTACACTAGTGATTGATTTTATTTGATAAACGACATACAAAAGAATCCCATTCACACAATGATATCCCCTGAAGACATAGGGCATAATGCATGAAAAGAGACCAGATTAAATATCACAACCCCCCTCTCTACACCACACCACCCTAGGAGTGAACTGATTTGCTGGTTCATTATGAATATTCATGAAAGGCCATCCACATCCACATCATCATCTACAGCTTAGCACAGCAACACAGATTGTCCCAGAAACTCCTGTCACCAATGAGGAACTTCCTCGTTAAAGGAAGAGAACGCGGGATGCTAATTGTGCAGGCGCTGGCCGTCTGGTTTGTGTATGAGACCTCTTTGGTCGTACGGAGCAGCGCTAAAGCCCTCGCCCCCCCAGGCCGACCTGCCAGTGGTTCAGGGACGGAGTTCGGCTGACGGAGAAGACTCACCAGATCAACAGTAAGGAGCGCACGCTCACGCTGAAGAGCGCCAGCCCTGACGACAACGGCCTCTACTACTGCTGCGCCAAGAACGCAGCCGGCCAGGCGTGCAGCAGCCACAACTTCACCCTCAACATCATAGGTGTGTGTGTGTGTGTGTGTGTCTGTGTGTCTGTGTCTGTGTGTGTGTGTGTGTGTGTGTGTGTGTGTGTGTGTGTGTGTGTGTGTGTGTGTGTGTCTGTGTCTGTGTGTGTGTGTGTGTGTGTGTGTGTGTGTGAGACCGTGTGACCTCCACCTGTTCCCCTTCCTGTCTCCCGTTGTCCCTCTGATTGGCTGTGACAGAGGCTCCCATCGTCATGGCTCCAGCGTGTGTGTGTGTGTGTGTCCTCCTCAGATCAGAGCTTCCCGCGGCCGCTGGTGTCTCCAGAGGACCAGGTGGTTCTGCGGAATGAGGAGGCGCTCTTCCACTGCCAGTTCAGCGCCGACCCACCGCCCACCGTCCAGTGGTACCATGACAACGAGCTCCTCACCAACAAGACCCGGTACGCCACACCTCACCAGCACAGTGTCCCATCTCCCTCTTCCTCACCAGCACAGCGTCACACCCTCCTCTTCATCATCACACCCTCCTCTTCGTCACCAGTAGAGTGGCCTCCCTCCCTGTGGGACTCCCCAGTGTCCAGCGTTCAACATGTTTTCACATCACAGATGTACTGCCTTCATCACAGAGAGATGTGCTCTTGCCTCCCAGGTGGTCTAGCGGTTACAACGTTGGACGCTGGCCACTGTGACCAGGGTTTGATTCCACCGGCCGCGCCAGTATCAGCTCAGGGGGTGGTGATTGGCTGTCCGCCCCAGGGAGGGGGGAGGGAAGCCGATATGAGCTCGCTGCGTATAGGAGTGGCTCTGTGTACTGGAGTTACAGTCAACGGCTTGGCGAGTCCCAGAGGAGGTGGTACTTCGCCTTTGTCACTGCCGGTCTCAGGGCTACAGCTGCGAACTCCCAATACGAGGGGGATTGACATGAAAAAGAGAGGGTGTAATTGGCTACTAAATTGGGAGAAGAATGGGAAAAATCTTTTAAAAATCTTGGAGGAAAAAAAAAAAGATATCCTCTTTGTTCCCTCAGGATCTTTTTAAGGGCAAACTGTTTTTCTTTGAACTGTGAATGGCTTTTACAGACGTTCCAAATGATTTACGGTCGACCCTAAACGAGCACGTCTCCCTCAGGCCGTCCCATTCCTCTTTGTGTTCCGCGCTGTTTGTGAAGGTGGCAGAACACAAAGCAAACAGGAAAAAAAGGTCGAGATTGTTTGAGAAGGTTCCGTGAACATTTGCCTTTACTTGCCAATGTAAACGCACGTCAGGCCTTTAACACTCATCACCGTTCGCTCGGTATGGCAGGAGGGTCAAAGAAAACTAAGAGAAAATTACGTTTGACTTTCGACAGAAACGCTTTCGGCTGGCCTCATCCCCACACCGTGTTTGCAAACTTCACTAAACCTCGTTGAGACGGAAACAGAGCTGACAAAATATGTAAAGGCTGTGGGGCGGCGGATAGCGTAGCGGTCTAACGCATCGTATCTTGGCTGGTCCTGTACGAGTGTGCGCTGCCTGTCAGGGTCTCTACCAGACCGGCCCTGGTCATCAGCCCCGATCGGGGCGGGGCGTTTGTCTGTCCGCCCCAGGGGATGGGGGAGAGGGTGAGCCGGCTCGGGTCCGCCGTGAAGCACGTAAAGGAGTCTCCAGAACGTGGGTGGGGGAGAATTCCGTCTCGAAGGAGAATTAGCTTGCCTTGTAGAGACGAGAGCCGGACTCGTGTGGGGAGGGTAAATCTAAATAAATAGAGGGTATTTATTGCTACTAAAACTTATGGCTACTAAATTGGGAGAAAAACAGGGAAAAATAAACGCTGACACTGTGCTGACGATGTACACAGGGAGCTCGTGGTCGCCCATTGGTTGGCGTGCGGTTGCCGTGGTTTCCCCTCCCATGCGTGTGCTGCTTCCTGGAGCTCCGCTGGGATGGTTTCATCTCCCGAAAGAGTCTTCTGCTTTTACTCCACTAGGCTGTGATGAAATACTTTCTCATCTCCACGTGTCTGTGTGTGTGTGTCTGTGTCTGTGTCTGTGTCTGTGTCTGTGTGTGTGTGTGTGTGTGTCTGTGTGTCTGTCTGTCTGTCTGTGTGTGTGTGTGTGTGTCGTGTGCGTGCGCGTGCGCCTGTGTCTGAGTGTGTGTGTGCGTGTGTGTATGTGTGTATGTGTGTATGTGTGTATGTGTGTATGTGTGTGTGTTTGTGTGTGCGCGCGTGCCTGTGTCTGAGTGTGTGTGTGTAAAAGATAATTTTTCCAAACATGTCAGCGTTCACTCAGTTCAAACAGATAAGGTATAAAGACGTCTCCTGGAGGGAGAGGTGTGTTTGGGGACGAGGCCTGGGGATGTGGGGTCACACTGAATACATTCTGCCTAATGAGCCACGTCATGGGGGAGAGGACAAATACAGACATCTGAACATGTGGAATTAGCTAGAAACCTCACAAGAGGGAGAGAGGGAGAGAGAGAGAGAGAGAGAGAGAGGAGAGGAGAGGGATGGAGAGAGGAGAGGGAGAGAGAGAGGGGGGAGAGAGAGGGAGAGAGAGAGGGGGGGAGAGGGGAGGGAGGAGAGAGGAGGGAGAGAGGGAGAGAGGGAGGGAGAGAGGGAGAGAGGGAGGGAGAGGGGAGAGGGAGAGAGGAGGAGGGAGGGAGGGAGGGAGGAGGGAGGGAGGAGGGAGAGAGAGGGAGAGGGAGGGAGGGAGGGAGGGAGGGAGGGAGGGAGGGGGGGGAGACGTGGTGGAATGTTATCCTAGTTTTCATCTGCTTGGCGTTCAGGGTGATTGTCACTCAGAGAGATTTTCCACTATAATGCTGAAATCCCCCAAAAGTGGGGGCATAATATTTCAGCTCTGAACACTCATGTACTACCAGATAATATACTCTGCAGAGGGAGGGTCGGTCTTATGAAAGGTGGTTTGTCAACGAGATCAAGTTTCTGGTCTGGACTTAATCCAGGAGTGACCAAAACTGCATTTGTCAGGTTAGCTTTCCTACAGGGGGAAACAGAAACGAAATGAAGTGCTGGAATATGATCATGAATTATGATGATCATACAGACCCGTCTTTCAACATGACCTCGCGATAGGCCACAGCCCGCATGATTCTAAGAGTAGGAGCGCTGATCTAGGATCAGTTTAGCCTTTTAGCTCATGATGGATATGGTTAGGATATGGACAGGGGAAACCTGATTCTAGAGTCATAGCATTTACATTTACATTTTAATTTACTGAGATACGGACGAGAGGGAACTTCGTAGTTTCACTTTCAACATGTGTTTAAAACCCGTGTTCTCCACAGCGGAGTGGCCGCAGATCCGCTGCTATAGAAACACAGACTGCGTTTGTTGTTGCTTTGCTCATTTGCGTTCACCATACTGCCTACGAGGCTGGGCTACAGTTAATCTCTCTGGTCTAGCGCTGTGCCATAGATCATAGATATAAAAGCGTTTTTATATCGATACCATAGACGTGCGTGGGCTGATCGGTTATATCTTCGCGGGGGAACTCAGAGTTTTGAATTACGTTCCACGCGTGGGTTAGTGGTTAAAGCAACATTGCATTCGTTCTGTTCATAGCGCGTCAACCCAAAGTCCTGTACCCAACGGTTCTGTACCAATACGTGTACCGTTACACCCCAACTAAACATATATGTCCTTTTGAAAGTGAATATTCATTCACGCATTTATTTTATTGTAATGTTTCTAAGCAGAGATTACCCAATCAAGGGGAATGATAAAAAGGCGGAGCCTCACAAAGCATTTAACAGAGAGCATAATGGGAACTGAAGTCCACAGTTGGCGATTATGAAGCGTTTGACAAGATCTGGACTACAACTCCCATCAGCCCATTCCTGAAGTTTGCTCTGTCTCTCCACAGCGCGTTTCACACACTGATCCCAGAACAGTGTGCTGGCCTGCTGTCTCTCCCAGCCTGTTTCTCACTGATCCCAGAACAGTGTTCTCCCTCCCCAGGTTGTTCCTGCTCAGTAACGGCACGCTGCACATCACGCAGGTGAAGGTGCGCACCACCGGGCTCTACAGGTGTGTGGCCCGCGGCCCCCGAGGGCCCCCTGTCACCCTACAGGCCACCCTGCGCATTGCAGGTAAGAGAGACACACCTGTATACACACACACACACACACACACACACAC
>JAINUG010000344.1:655000-661655 GCA_029706075.1 Aldrovandia affinis | reverse complement strand
AAACGCTGTAAATGTAATGTAATGAGACCGAATACTCTGGGCAGCAGCACTCTTGTGTTGTGAAGTCTTTTGTGGGAGTTAGTGATGTGGGAGACATCTGTTCATCTTCACTGTTAATCCAGGGCGTTGTCTCTGCTCCACTGTGTCCATGATGTTTTTCACCATATCCAGCGAGATTGATAAGAGCAACAACAGCCACATCAGCACTGACTTTCCCTTCTCCCTTCCCTTCCCTCCCTCCCTCCTTCCTGCTTGCATGTGATTGGTCGATCCCTCCTCCTGCCTGCGTGTGATTGGTCGATCCCTCCCTCCTGCCTGCGTGTGATTGGTTGCTCCCTCATTCATGCCTGCATATGATTGGCTCCTCCCTTTTACATTTAAAATTTATGATTTTTCACCAGAGGTTATGTCATTTGGTGATTTCCCTTGAAATAGACTTTTGATGATAAATGTTTTCAAATGCATTGTTTCCAATTTATTTCTTCATAGTAGGCCATTGCAGATACTTCTTCATCTATCTAAGATGGAAAATTAAACATTTAAAATTCATGATTTTTCACCAGAGGTTATGTCATTTGGTGATTTCCCTTGAAATAGACTTTTGATGATAAATGTTTTCAAATGCATTGTTTCCTATTTATTTCTTCATAGTAGGCCATTGCAGATACTTCTTCATCTATCTAAGATGGAAAATTAAACATTTAAAATGCATGATTTTTCACCAGAGGTAAGGCTATACACTTATGTCATTTGGTGATTTCCCTTGAAATAGACTTTTGATGATAAATGTTTTCAAATGCATTGTTTCCTATTTATTTCTTCATAGTAGGCCATTGCAGATACTTCTTCATCTATCTAAGATGGAAAATTAAACATTTAAAATTTATAGTTTTTCACCAGAGGTTATGTCATTTGGCGATTTCCCTTAAAATAGACTTTTGATGATAAATATTTTCAAATGCATTGTTTCCAATTTATTTCTTCATAGTAGGCCATTGCAGATACTTCTTCATCTATTTAAGATGGAAAATTAAACATTTAAAATTTATGATTTTTCACCAGAGGTTATGTCATTTGGTGATTTCCCTTGAAATAGACTTTTGATGATAAATGTTTTCAAATGCATTGTTTCCTATTTATTTCTTCATAGTAGGCCATTGATTTTCATCTATCTAAGATGGAAAATTAAACATTTAAAATGCATGATTTTTCACCAGAGGTAAGGCTATACACTTATGTCATTTGGTGATTTCCCTTGAAATAGACTTTTGATGATAAATGTTTTCAAATGCATTGTTTCCAATTTATTTCTTCATAGTAGGCCATTACAGATGATTCTTAATGTATCTAAGATGGAAAATTAAACATTTAAAATGCATGATTTTTCACCAGAGGTAAGGCTATACACTTATGTCATTTGGTGATTTCCCTTGAAATAGACTTTTGATGATAAATATTTTCAAATACATTGTTTCCCATTTATTTCTTCATAGTAGGCCATTGCAGATACTTATTCATCTATCTAAGATGGAAAATTAAACATTTAAAATTCATGATTTTTCACCAGAGGTAAGGCTATACACTTATGTCATTTGGTGATTTCCTTGAAATAGACTTTTGATGATAAATGTTTTCAAATGCATTGTTTCCTATTTATTTCTTCATAGTAGGCCATTGCAGATACTTATTCATCTATCTAAGATGGAAAATTAAACATTTAAAATGCATGATTTTTCACCAGAGGTAAGGTCCCTTGAAATAGACTTTTGATGATAAATATTTTCAAATGCATTGTTTCCTATTTATTTCTTCATAGTAGGCCATTGCAGATACTTCTTCATCTATCTAAGATGGAAAATTAAACATTTAAAATTTATAGTTTTTCACCAGAGGTTATGTCATTTGGCGATTTCCCTTAAAATAGACTTTTGATGATAAATATTTTCAAATGCATTGTTTCCAATTTATTTCTTCATAGTAGGCCATTGCAGATACTTCTTCATCTATCTAAGATGGAAAATTAAACATTTAAAATGCATGATTTTTCACCAGAGGTAAGGCTATACACTTATGTAATTTGGTGATTTCCCTTGAAATAGACTTTTGATGATAAATATTTTCAAATGCATTGTTTCCAATTTATTTCTTCATAGTAGGCCATTGCAGATACTTCTTCATCTATCTAAGATGGAAAATTAAACATTTAAAATTTATAGTTTTTCACCAGAGGTTATGTCATTTGGCGATTTCCTTAAAATAGACTTTTGATGATAAATATTTTCAAATGCATTGTTTCCAATTTATTTCTTCATAGTAGGCCATTGCAGATACTTCTTCATCTATCTAAGATGGAAAATTAAACATTTAAAATGCATGATTTTTCACCAGAGGTAAGGCTATACACTTATGTCATTTGGTGATTTCCTTGAAATAGACTTTTGATGATAAATATTTTCAAATGCATTGTTTCCAATTTATTTCTTCATAGTAGGCCATTGCAGATACTTCTTCATCTATCTAAGATGGAAAATTAAACATTTAAAATTCATGATTTTTCACCAGAGGTTATGTCATTTGGTGATTTCCCTTGAAATAGACTTTGATGATAAATGTTTTCAAATGCATTGTTTCCAATGGCTCTGGGCCATTACACGCACAGCTTTGACCCGCACTACACAGGAGGAGGAGGAGTTCACCAGCCACGTCCTCAACATGACGTCCCTGCAGTGGCCAAACGGTGCGAGGCAGGGTAGAAGGTCGGTTGGATAGTAACCCTGTTTTTTCATATTTTTATCTCACAATGTTTGACCGAGTCCCCATAGTAACGACGGAAAGTGTCCAACCCTCGTTCCAGCTGTCTTACACTTGGGGAAAAATAGGGTTACTGTCTAACCATGACCCTCCTTAATGCCACGCGACACTGCTGATGCCAAATCAGCCCTTCTTCAAATCACCTCCAGGTTGGTTAAAAGGACAGTGGGGTACAGTGGGGTCCATTGGGAAGGCTCCATAGTGTCTCCGTCCCAGTCTGCTAGGAGTCTTGGAGTCACCCTGGATGACCAGCTGTGCTTCTTGGGCCACATCACAGCGATCACTCAGACCTGCCGGTTCTCCCTCCACAACATCCGGAGGATCCGACCGTTCCTCACCCAAGAGGCCACGCAACTCCTGGTCCAGGCCCTGGTGATCTCACATCTGGACTACTACAATTCCTTGCTGGTAGGCCTACCGGCCTGTACCATCAAGCCACTGCAACTGGTCCAGAATGCTGCCGCTCGCCTGGTGTTCAATCAACCCAAGTTCACTCATGTCACCCCTCTACTCTTCGCTCTGCACTGGCTCCCCATCGCAGCATGCATCAGATTCAAATCACTGGTGTTGGCTTATCAAGCTACTAGAGGAACTGCTCCCCCTTACCTCCAGACACTCATCACTCCCTACACCCCAGCCAGAGCTCCTCGCCTCTTCTCTGTCCTGACCCCTCGCTGGTGGAACGACCTTCCGCAATCGGTCAGGACCGCGGAATCACTTGCGATCTTCCGCAAGAGACTCAAAACCCACATTTTCAGACACCACTACCACTGAATCCTGTAAACCAATTGTCATCACCACTGCTTACATGTTTAATACTTTTGTATAATGTATCCCTGCTTACTCCTCATTTATAAATAAAAAACAATGAAAAAATAATTATAATTAATACCCTTTTCGTTCCCAGTGTTACAGGTATAGTATGCAGCTGCCTACAACAATGTCTATCGCTGTATTACTGCACTCTTGCGCTAACTATGATTGTTCCTACCATGTATTAATGCACATATTGTAAGTCGCTCTGGATAAGAGCGTCTGCTAAATGCTTAAAATGTAAATGTGATGTAATGAGACCGAATACTCTCCTCTCTGGGCAGCAGCACTCTTGTGTTGTGAGGTCTTTTGTGGGAGTTAGTGATGTGGGAGACATCTGTTCATCTTCACTGTTAATCCAGGGCGTTGTCTCTGCTCCACTGTGTCCATGATGTTTTTCATCATATCCAGCGAGATTGATGAGAGAAACAACAGCCACATCAGCACTGACTTTCCCTTCTCCCTTCCCTCCCTCCCTCCTTCCTGCTTGCGTGTGATTGGTCGATCCCTCCCTCCTGCCTGAGTGTGATTGGTCGATCCTCCCTCCTGCCTGCGTGTGATTGGTTGCTCCCTCATTCATGCCTGCATGTGATTGGCTCCTCCTCCTCCTGCCTGTGTGTGATTGGTCCCTCCTCCCTCCTCCCTCCCACTTTGTTGTAAATCGCTCTGGATAAGAGCGTCTGCCAAATGCCTATAATGAAATGTAATGTAATGTAATGCCTGCGTGTGATTGGTCCCTCCCTCCCCCTGCCTGCACTTGATTGGTCACTCGCTCACTAAGGGCATGGCGGCCTGGGGCCAGACCACAACAGGGTTATATAACTATAAGAGTGTAGAGCAAGGCGGCCAGAGGAACTGGATATATATATACTCACCTTCCTGGTGACGTCATATTTACCTGTGTGTCTTACCTGGATATTAGGGCTGTTCCTGTGGGAGAGGGGGTGGGGAACCGGGGAAGCAAAAAGGTTTTCCACCGCATATCCGCATTGTGCTTGCATGGATTTGATTTGTTTGTTTGTTTGAAAGAGAAATTAGTGAATAAATGATTGTTTTATTTTTGGATCGGAACTCTGTCATTTAAGAATGCATGTGAACTAACGGCTATCCCAGGTCTGAAGTGACTATTACGACATAAGAACTTTGAATTTGCAAGTATGAAGTTACTACATGTATATATAATATATATATATATATATATATATATGTATTTTCACAATATTCTGTATTTATTTTCTTTTCACGTCTTCACAAGTCCGGTTGTAAAATAAAACCGAAAATAAAAACAAACAACCATCTATAAACACCTCAGGCACATTCACTCATACCCCAATATCTACTCCAATATCTATACTCATTCACTACAGCAAAACAGATCTACTCCAATATCTACCCCAATATCTACTCCAATATCTATACTCATTCACTGCAGTTAAACAGATCTACCCCAATATCTATACTCATTCACTACAGCAAAACAGATCTACCCCAATATCTATACTCATTCACTGCAGTTAAACAGATCTACCCCAATATCTATACTCATTCACTACAGCAAAACATCTATATATTCCACTACAGCAAACAGATCTACCCCAATATCTATACTCATTCACTACAGTGGTGCAGATCTACCCCAATATCTATATAGATATTGGGGTAGATCTGTTTTGCTGTGGTGAATGAGTATAGATATTGGGGTAGATCTGTTTTGCTGTAGTGAATGAGTATAGATATTGGGGTAGATCTGTTTTGTAAAAACAGATCTGTTTCCCAATATCTATACTAATTCACTACAGTGGTGTAGATCTACCCCAATATCTATATAGATATTGGGGTAGATCTGTTTTGCTGTGGTGAGTGAGTATAGATATTGGGGTAGATCTGTTTTGCAAAAAGATCTACCCAATATCTATACTAATTCACTACAGTGGTGCAGATTCACCCCAATATCTATATAGATATTGGGGTAGATCTGTTTTGCCCCAGTGAATGAGTATAGATATTGGGGTAGATCTGTTTTGCTGTGGTGAATGAGTATAGATATTGGGGTAGATCTGTTTTGCTGTGGTGAATGAGTATAGATATTGGGGTAGATCTGTTTTGTAAAATAGATCTGCCCAATATCTATACTAATTCACTAGTGGTGAGATCTACCCCAATATCTATATAGATATTGGGGTAGATCTGTTTTGCTGTAGTGAATGAGTATAGATATTGGGGTAGATCTGTTTTGCTGTGGTGAATGAGTATAGATATTGGGGTAGATCTGTTTTTTGCAAAAACAGATCTACCCCAATATCTATACAATATCTATACTAATTCACTGGTGGTGTAGATCTACCCCAATATCTATATAGATATTGGGGTAGATCTGCACCACTGTAGTGAATGAGTATAGATATTGGGGTAGATCTGTTTTGCTGTAGTGAATGAGTATAGATATTGGGGTAGATCTGTTTTGCTGTGGTGAATGAGTATAGATATTGGGGTAGATCTGTTTTGCTGTGGTGAATGAGTATAGATATTGGGGTAGATCTGTTTTGCTGTAGTGAATGAGTATAGATATTGGGGTAGATCTGTTTTGCTGTAGTGAATGAGTATAGATATTGGAGTAGATCTGTTTTGCTGTAGTGAATGAGTATAGATATTGGAGTAGGTATTACTCATTCACTACAGTGATACAGATCTACATCAAGTCTAAAACTAAAACTAAAAACAAACTTTTCCTTTTTTTACAGCTGCCAATGATTATTTCTATCACTGTATTACTGCACTTATCTCTTGTGCGAACTATGATTGATCTTACCCTGTATTATTGCACATCTTGTAAGTCGCTCTAGATAAGAGCATCTGCTAAATGGCAATAATGTAAAAATGTAATGTTATATGCATTGCAGTTATGTTGCTGTGTCGTTGTGACATTAGAGTAGTGGAAATGTCTCAGTAATCCAAACGGAAAGGAGGCCAGCACAGGTTGGCAATCTTTATTCATGAGCTGTGCCAGCATTAGAGACCTCTGCCTGCAGGA
>JAINUG010000344.1:610000-642500 GCA_029706075.1 Aldrovandia affinis | reverse complement strand
CCTTGAGCTAAAGGTACTTGCCCTGAACTGCTTCAGTAAAATATCCAGGTGTATAAATGGATTGTATGTGTAAAATGTATACTGTATACTGTGTAAGTCGCTCTGGATAAGAGCGTCTGCTAAATGCCTAAAATGTCAACTGCCAGACTCCAGACTCAGCGGTCACCGACAACTTGCCCCTACATCGTTTAACGTAAAGCCCGCTGGATATGTACCCCTATACGTGCACACACAGCCAAGTGCACTTTCGAGTCGAGGCATTGGCTCGCTCGCGTGTGATGAAACTCTTGTGAATTCTCCGCGTTTATGGAGGAGGAACATGGCCGAGCCGTGACAGCACTGCAGCTACAGCAACGCGACCAAGCATCCGTCGCATGTCGCTATATCAGCCACGAGAGAACACAAACCCTGCGCCCAAGTTAACACAGCCGAGGTAGTGTGCACAGTTAGCGGTCTAAATAGCCAGCCAGCCAGCCAGTCAGCCGTGTTTCTCGCCATTGAAACCAGTCCCCCTAATGACATTCGCAGGCCGGATCTCGGAATGGTGCTCGTTATCTTGCTAGCGAGTTATCAAAGCAGTCGTGCAAAACTAAAGACAACTCGCCCCGTCGTCAGACTGCGAGCGCTGCGCTTCAGACGGAAAACAAGCGAGCGAGCGGCTGACGTTTGGGCAGAACAGGCGCCGGGATCACGTTGCGTAACCTTCACGTTCACCGGCGGCAACATTACACTGGCGCGCCATGCTCCAGACAGGGCACATCGGATAGCTACACAAATTGGGAGCAGCTGGCTAGGTACACGTGTGGTAATAGTACGTCAACAACAACGCGCGCGTGCGTGTGCGTGTGTGCGCGTGCATATCAAAACAGTTGAAACGCGATCATATCGCAGTGATCGTGTTACCCGGCTCGCTAGCCCCGTCAGCACGCTATATGAAATGAGATGCGCTAGCGTTGTCGTGCAGAGGGAAGCGGCATTAGCGAGCTGTGTCGCCCCTGACACACCGAGGGGTGACCGTGCAGAGAGAAGCGTCGCGCTGGGAGGCGGAGCCGTGGGCACTCTCTAAAGCTGTGTTCCCCAATTTCACCGAGAAATGCGCTCGCCTTTACCTTACCCTCTTCTCCGGTCCTGTGTCCGGAGAAATCTGTCAGACATTCGGGTGAGAACGCCGGTGAGGACCGGCGCGTACACCAGAGACACCACTCTCCTCCACGACCTGGGCGCAGCCATCTTTACTGGGCGCTTTGAACGCGCAAAGCTTTATTGCTCGGCTGACCACAGGAGCATGGTGTCTCCGCTGCCGTGACAGCAGCGCTGAGTTTGAGTTTTGAGCCAGCTTGTCGTGTTAACGACGCGAGTGGACCGTTTTAAGTTCCTCAAACGCAAAATGTTCGTACACGTACAAAACGCATCAGCACGAAAACGACATGAAATTCTTCAGCCGTCGCTGAATTTAGAAACACTTCCCAAAGGAGTTAACACGGTGTTCTGAACCGAACAGTGTCAAAAAGAACCCGTTTTAGGATCTCAAGGCTTGTGCAATAATTAAGCAATTAACATCGATTTATCTACAGGTTCCCCCTCTACCTTGGTCATGTAGCTAATTTCGCCGTTTGCTTAGAAGAAATGCTTTTGTTTATTTAAATGAAAACCTTTAAGAGCCCAAAGCTTAATGAATCGCAACAAAACTGAAATCCCGATAGTTCAGCACAGTGATATCCTAGAATACATTTTCATAATGTTTAATGTTGAATTTCTTTAAACATTTCTGTGTCAGCCATAGATTCTTAAGTCGGGAGTGTAGTGTATCAGGTGTCAATGGAATCGTTTGATGAGCGCGACCTCTAGTGGGGTGTAGTGGAAGTACACCCCCAGGGTTTCTGTGCCACGGCTGCGAGGCTCGGGGCCGCCGACAGGGGGCGTGCTGGTGGCTCTCTCGGGACACCGTGCAATGCAAGAATCGTCAGAAATCATCAGAAATATACGAGAATTATAGGATCATAATTATTTCGCGAGAAAAGAATCAAACAAACGGACATATGCAGTACCTGTATGCATAACATAAACTCCTCTCTGCACTGGCTCCCCATCGCAGCACGCATCAGACTCAAGTCACTGGTGCTAGCTTATCAAGCGGCTAGAGGTACTGCTCCCCCTTACCTCCAGTCACTCATCACTCCCTACACCCCAGCCAGACCCCTCCGCTCCGCCTCCTCTGGCAAACTAACTGCCCCATCCCTCCGGGCGCCTGGCAGCCGCTCCTCGCGGTCTCGCCTCTTCTCTGTCCTGACCCCTCACTGGTGGAACGACCTTCCGCAATCAGTCAGGACCGCGGAATCACTTGCGATCTTCACAAGAGACTCAAAACCCACCTTTTCAGACTTCACTACTACTGAACTCTGTACATCTAGCCAATTGTCATCACCACTGCCTACTTGTTCAACACTATATACCCCTGCTTACTCCATTCAATAAAAAAAAAAAAAAAATACTAACCTTTTCCTTCCCAGTGTTACAGGTATGGTACGCAGCTGCCTGCAATGATGTCTATCGCTGTATTACTGCACTAATCTCTTGCACAAACTATGATTGTTCCTACCATGTATTAATGCACATCTTGTAAGTCGCTCTGGATAAGAGCGTCTGCTAAATGCTTAAAATGTAAATGTAAATGTATGTTGGCATGGAACTCTGAGGGAATGACATCATCAGCAAAGAGCAGCTGTGACTGGAAGCGCACACTCCTGGATCGTGACGTCCGTGCATTTGCACGAGGTGCTTAAACAGACCCTGGGTGTGAGCAGGTGGTGCCATCACAAACGGCCTGTAGAGAACTGTAGAGAGCAGGAGTCAGAGTGACTTCATATTGGTGTTTCCACATTTCTGCCCACTATCTGTATATAAATATATATAGCTTATATATATACTCTATATGTAAATAGTGTTCTGGCAGTGTAGTGTAGTGGTTAGGGAACTGGGCTTGTAACTGTGAGGTTGCAGGTTCAATTCCCAGGTGGGACACTGCCATTGTACCCTTGAGCTAAAGGTACTTAACCTGAATTGCTTCAGTAAAGTATCCAGGTGTATGTGTGTGTGTGTGTGTGTATATGTGTGAGTGTGTTTGTGAGTGTGTATATGTGTGAGTGTGTGGTTCTGGTTGATGCTAATGGTATCCGCTATGGCTGTCTGCCCCTGGTCATGGCGCCAGTGGCTTTTGTGCTTGATGGCGACTCGACCTTACCACAGCAGAAAGGATTGGATGGGCTAGGCATGACATCACTTCCTGCTTGGATCACTGGGGCTCCGCCTTCCAAAGCTTAGGCCAAGAGATCTTACGGTCCAACAACTTACAAGTGAAAAAAAACACTCTCAAACTATTTTTGAGACGGGGGGTGTCATCTTTAAACGGGCAGTAATTAATGCACTGGTCATTATCAAAACTGATTTTCCTTTATTACATTAAAAAGGCCCAAATAAGAGTAGAGGAAGTAATCTTCATAAGCACTGACCCAGGACCAGCTAACTCTCCCCAAATCCTAACATAAATCGTTAGGGAGGAAGATGCTAAACTGATTTCAGACCAGTGCTCATTGGCAACTTCCAACTACACCTCTTCATAAAGAACAACGGCATTTTGTAGTCCCAGAAGGCACTGCAGTATTCTCAGCAGAGAGGAGCAGGGCTGAGAGAGGGCGTGGCTCAGCGGGCGTGGCCCGGCGGGCGTGGCTCAGGCTGAAGTGTCGAAAAGTCTCCCAATCATCTCCTCCACCTGCTCCGGTCGATACTTGAGGTATTTGTCTGGGTTTTTGGTGAACGATATGTTGGCATATCTGTGGGAAATACAATTATTAACAAATTAAATATGGAGCCATTTAATTTGTTAGTGTGGACAGGTGTCTCACCTGCATGTGGACAGGTAAATGTGTCTCACGTGTGTGCAGACAGGTACATTTCCATTTTTGGCATTCAGCTCTTATCCAGAGCGACTCACACACCTGTGTGTGTAACAGCGTTGGTTCAGCGAGTTTCGAACCGAGGATCTCGACATGACAAGAGAGCGATTTAGCCCGCTGAGCTAAAGACTCAAGTCTCTAACTCTGGGAACTAATCACACTCTTATACACGTCGCTTTCTGTAGCGGGCGCTCACGTACCAGAGCTCATACGCTACATTTGCAGGCAGGCAAGTGTGTCTCACCTGTGCAGGAAGTTTGCGTAGGCCTCAGAAACCACCTTCTTCTGGGCCTGGCGGATGGCGTCACGCTGGTCTTTGTCCGGAATGGCCCACACCTTCTGAACCTTACACAGGTCCTCCAGTCCGTCGTTAAAACCCTGCGTGTTCACAGGGAAAGGTCAAAGGTCAACCCTGAACCCTGAAAAGCACTGTATGTTGGCACTCATGTTCATTTGAACTCAGCATGTCTAATGAGATGGTCGCTCTGCAGCCTATCAAAGTCAGGGGGTGTGGTTGAGAGTACGCATCTCATCTAGCCTGGACCGGCACTTTGGCTTCATGCAAACACAAGCGCTAAATCCGGCTTCACACAAATAAGTGCCTGCAAAGGGAACCATATGTTTTAAAGCACACAGTGTCACCTCTGGATAATCCCCTTTTGCTCCAAACCCGAACTCCTCCACTGAAACGCGAGAACGCAGTCCTCAAGTGTGGTGTGCGATCGCACGACAGAAACGTTTCTAAAGTGCATCCGCTGCCTGCTTCAGCAAATCACGTTTTCTTTCTAAATGCAACGTTGGCTTGCACATGTACTCTGTGTGTGTGGTCTCAAAGTGTCTGAAGTTTGTTTGGTTTCATACTCTCACTGGAGAGGCATTTGATCCACAATGATCCATCAATGACTTTCCACACTGAAGAAAAGATCATTTTTTCGAAACATTTTGAAGGTTTTGAAGGTTTACTCCTCAGGTTCACTTGCTGATGTGGAGGGGCAGCAGCTTGAAGATGAAATTGATCTTTTTGCTAGTAAATTATTTTTTATCTTGCTAGCTAGCTGACCGCGCACCGGGGCTAGGCTAGTTAGCTCGTATGTTTACCACTGCACTGATTAACAGGTTACATCAATGTGCAATCCTGTGAAGTTCAAGGTTCTTCCATATTTAACATATGTTAACCCATATGTTCTTAACACGTTTTTATGCTTTCAGATTTAAATGAAAGAAATGCATGTCTCACCACTTTATATTTACTTATTCTAAAAATGTTTTTTTTTCAAATTAAGTCTATTTTTACAAATTTTCTTTTTGACCCCAAGGTTGGGAAACGCTGGCTTCCATCGACATCAACATCCTTTTTATTCTCTTACCTTGAACTTGTCTTTTATCAGCTGCCGTTGTTTGTCTTTGAGCTGAAAGGGACGTAAGGGGCGAGAGGAAAGACAGTGAAAGGAGAAACCTTAAAAGAGCGAAGTGAGTGTGTGTGTGTGTGTGTGTGTATGAGTGTGTGTGTGTGTGTGAGAGAGAGTGTGAGAGTGTGTGTGTGTGTGTGAGAGAGTGAGTGAGTGTGTGTGAGTGTGTTTGTGAGTGTGTGTGTGTGTTAGTGTGAGTGTGAGTGTGAGTGTGTGAGTGAGTGTGTGTGTGAGTTAGTGTGAGTGTGTGTGAGTGTGTGTGTGTGTGTGTGTGTGTGTGTGAGTGTGTGTTAGTGTGAGTGTGTAAGTGAGTGTGTGTGTGTGTGTGTGTGAGTATGTGAGTGTGTGTGTGTGTGTGTGTTAGTGTGAGTGTGTGTGAGTATGTGTGAGTGTGAGTGTGTGTGTGTGTGTGTGTGTGTGTTAGTGTGAGTGTGAGTGTGTGTGTGTGTGAGTGTGAGTGTGTGTGTTAGTGTGTGTGTGTGTGTGTGTGTGAGTGTGTGTTGTGTGTGTGTGTGTGTGTGTGTGTGTGTGTGTCTGTGTGTGTGTGTGTGTGTGTGTGTGTGTGTGTGTGTGTGTGTGTGTGTGTGTGAGAGTATGTGTGTGAGTGTGTGAGTGTGAGTGTGTGTGTGTGTGTGTGTGTGTGTGTGTGTTGTATGTGTGTGTGTGTGTGAGTGTGTGTGAGACGACTCTCTGATTGGCTGAGAGCTCTCCCAGGCTGGGGGCTACTGAAGGGGCCAGGTGGACAGCCTCACCTTGGCGCCTGGCTGAAAAGTGGGCGTGTTTCTGTCCGTCAGGTACTCTGTCACCCTCCACCAGCTCCAACACAGGAAAGACAAGTTCAAAGGTCAAAAGGCCCAACAGTTCATTTGTCAAACCTCACATTACCCAGAATTCTGTGGGGCTAAACCTCACACTACCCAGAATTCTGTGGGGCTAAAACAGACCTCACAGTACTATAGAGTGCAGTAACCATGGCTCCAAACCGCATGCTAAATCTGCATTACACATGTAGTGATAAGAGCAGCATGTCAGTGGGCGGTCCTTTCACCTGTGTTGGTACATCTGCACCTGCTGATCGATCAGCTCCTGGTACGCGCTCTGCACCCTCTCATGCGTGACAGCTACCAGCTGAATCAGTTCTGACCTGCAGAGAGCAGGGAATGCTGAACACAGATATAGAGCTAGACACAGATGTAGCATGTGTGCTAGGCAGGCAGTGTGGTATAATGGTTAGGGAACTGGGCTTGTAACGTTAAGGTTGCAGGTTCAATCCCCAGGTGGGACACTGCCGTTGTACCCTTGAGCAAGGGTTAATATACATCTGTATAAATGGATTGTAAAGAAATGTCAACTGTAAGTCGCTCTGGATAAGAGCGTCTGCTAAATGCCTGTAATGTAATGTAATGTAGTATGTGCACTAGGGGTGGGTGAACACAGATATAGCATGTGTGCTAGCTATAGTATGTGTGCTAGGGTTGTGTGGACACAGATATAGTGTGCTATGTGTGCTAGCTATAGCATGTGTGCTAGGGTTGTGTGGACACAGATATAGCATGTGTGCTAGGGTTGTGTGGACACAGATATAGCATGTGTGCTAGCTATAGTATGTGTGCTAGCTATAGTATGTGTGCTAGCGATGGGTGAACACAGATATAGCATGTGTGCTAGGCAGGCAGTGTAGTGTAATGGTTAGGGAACTGGGCTTGTAACGTTAAGGTTGCAGGTTCAATCCCCAGGTGGGGCACTGCCGTTGTACCCTTGAGCAAGGGTTAATATCCATCTGTATAAATGGATTGTAAAGAAATGTCAACTGTAAGTCGCTCTGGATAAGAGCGTCTGCTAAATGCCTGTAATGTAATGTAGTATGTGCGCTAGGGGTGGGTGAACACAGATATAGTATGTGTGCTAGCTATAGTATGTGTGCTAAGGCTTGGTGAACACAGATATAGTATGTGTGCTAGCTATAGCATGTGTGCTAAGGCTTGGTGAACACAGATGTAGCATGTGTGTTTTTTGTGTGAATAGCTTGCATGACCGTACTTCTCCAGGGATTTGAGGATGTAGTTGTAGTTGTTGAGCAGGAAGATGGCACTCAGGGCGGAGTATTCATACACCTTAGACTTGCTGAGCAGATTGAGCTGCAGGTTTCCCAGCACTTTACCTGAAAACCAAGCACAACACACCTGTGTGAACCACACTCACCAAACCAATCACAACACACCTGTGTGAACCACACTCACCAAACCAATCACAACACACCTGTGTGAACCACACTCACCAAACCAAACACAACTTACCTGTGTGAACCACACTCACCAAACCAAACACAACTCACCTGTGTGAACCACACTCACCAAACCAAACACAACACACCTGTGTGAACCACACTCACTAAACCAAACACAGCTCACCTGTGTGAACCACACTCACCAAACCAATCACAACTTACCTGTGTGAACCACACTCACTAAACCAAACACAACTTACCTGTGTGAACCACACTCACTAAACCAAACACAACTTACCTGTGTGAACCACACCAAACAATTCACTCAGAATTTTAACCGCAAAACCAACACAAATTCAGACATTGTCTCTTCAGTCAGAAACAGCTGCACATTCCCCATGCAGTCTGTTAGAGACACAACTCTGCAGTCTGATATTATATGATATACTCTACCAGCACACACACACATATCCTATACATACTGCTATACACAAACACACAGGTGCCCGCAGGTTGCCTTTTAACAATGTTAAGCATCACTACCTCTCTCCTGTAGTACCGTGTGTGGCCTGTAGGGTGTAAAATAGTCACTGCCTCTCTCCTGTAGTACTGTGTGTGGCCTGTAGGGTGTAAAATAGTCACTGCCTCTCTCCTGTAGTACTGTGTGTGGCCTGTAGGGTGTAAAATAGTCACTGCCTCTCTCCAGTAGTACTGTGTGTGGCCTGTAGGGGGTGGATTAGAGGAGACTTACATATATACGTGCTGAGGAGCCTTCGGCCGAACTCAGAACTGTATGAGCTCGCAGATGAACTGGTCTCTGAAATTGAGAAAAATAAAATGTCGGAACAGTCTGTTAAACCTAGACGCTCAACATGCCTAATATCACATTATAATAGCTGTTACGAGTTCGGTCGTTGTGAAGGTCGTTGAAATTCCCCGATGCAGGGGGCTGCATTTACATTTACATTTACATTTGAAGCATATAGCAAACACTCTTATCCAGAGCGACTTACAAGATGTGCATTAATACATGGTAGGAACAATCATAGTTTGCGCAAGAGATCAGTGCAGTAATACAGCGATAGACATCATTGCAGGCAGCTGCATACCATACCTGTAACACTGGGAAGGAAAAGGTTAGTCAGTTTTATTTTTATTTTTTATTATTAAATTGAGGCTGATTGACGCTAGAGCGCATGGTTGCTGGATTGCCCTGTCCCCTGTGGCAGATATAGGCGGACTGCAACCCTGTTTCGAGCCAGTGCTGTATTGTCAGAGAAGCCCCCATCGCAGCACGCATCAGATTCAAATCACTGGTGCTTGCTTTTCAGGTGGCAAGAGGAACTGCTCCCCCATACCTCCAGACACTCATCACACCCTACACCAGGGGCCTCATTTATAAAACGTACTTACGCACAAATTTGATCTTAGAACGTGCGTACGCTCAAATCCACGTCAAAGTTCAGATTTATAAAAACGGTCTTTGACGTGGAAAAGTACTTACCTCCACGTCAGGTTTCAACCTGGCGTACACTTTTCCTTGTGGCAATGTTTGAGTACTGCAGGTATTCGCGGTCTCGTCTCTTCTCTGTCCTGACCCCTCTGGGTGAAATTATCTTCCGCAATCGGTCAGGACCGCGGAATCACCTGCGATCTTCCGCGAGAGACTCAAAACCCACCTTTTCAGACTCCACTACCACTGAATTCTGTACATCTAGCTAATTGTCATCACCACTGCCTACTTGCTCAACACTATATACCCCTGCTTACTCCATTAAAAAATTATAATTGACTAACCTTTTCCTTCCCAGTGTTACAGGTATGGTACGCGGCTGCCTGCAATGGTTTATTGCTGTATTACTGCACTGATCTCTTGCGCGTACTATGATTGTTCCTACCATGTATTAATGTACATATTGTAAGTCGCTCTGGATAAGAGCATCTGCTAAATGCTTAAAATGTAAATGTAATGTAAAATGTATTCGAAATCTAACAGCGCCAACATGTCTGCTGCCTATTATTATTATTATTATTAGTAGTAGTAGTAGTAGTAGTAGTATTACCAGATTGAACACATTGCTTAGGCTATACGTAATGGTTTGCACAATACATTTATTAATAAATTAAAACAACATAAGCTAAGCTACTTGTGGAAAACAAAACAAAAACACACATTGGTTTTCCAAAACTACCCCAATTGGAACAATTGACACATCCTTGAAATGTATTTAATACATATTATGGTTCCACGCGTGTAAAACACTTCGGTCAATCTGTAGGCTATAAAATAGAATGGCTTCGCTTCTCGAAGATATCGCCAACCGCGCAATAAGAAGGAACGAGTTATTAGAGATTTTGACCTCAGTTTTAAATCAGTTTTAAAATTATTTACGTCCTTCAGGGACCTTTGCTGCCCCCCGTTCACAGCCTGGGCTACAGACTGCCAGGCCACGTACTTGGTTGTACTGGTAAAGCCATTGGAAAGGCTCCCAAACAGCGTCCTGCACACAGCTGCACCTCCGCCAACAAGACCTCGATTTCCGCCTCGCTAAAATTCTTTTTCTTGCAGCTCGCCATTATCAAGTAGAAAATTTCTGTTTTGATTCGTGCTCCTTTATATGCTAATGATATTAATTAGGGGGCGTTTACAAGGCGGAGATCTAAAACCATTCAGCTACGCACAATTTCAAGATCATTTGCGATTTATAGATTTCACATCTGGGGGACTGGCGTACGCACGTTTTTTTGGGCGTACGTTCAGTTTCTCTGAATCACACTTACGCACATTTCAGAAATGATCTTAGATCAAATATAGGATGGTTTCTACGCAACTTTTTATAAATGAGGCCCCTGGGGTCGTACATTTAGCCTCGGGCCAAATTTTTTTGTTGTAGATGGTGGGTGGGCCAGACCATAACAATAATTTGTTCACTGCAAATTTACCACAAATATAATGTAACAAAGAATTGCAATTTAATTAATGGCAATAACATTATGTAATTACCCTGATTACACTCCGTAAACACGCACTCTATTTTTAACTCATTTACATAGTCTTTTTCCCACCAATACGCAGTACTAACAACGGTGACAGTTTAGCCAAGGCAACACTAGGCCTACACTTGGAAGATTTCATGTCTAACCCAACTTAATTAGCTAGCAAAACATTTGATCAAAAGGTCAAAAACGAAAGGTGGACGATAAGAAACGCACGTTTAAGAAAGAATGGACACAGAAATACAGTTGCCAGTTGCCAATCTCTGCACTAAAAACCTGCAACTTGCTTGGTAGCCTGATCTTAAGGCTGTTGGTCAAATTATGAAAAGGAAAAGGAGAACCAATGAAGCAAAAATCTACTCAATTTGGAACGAGCTTTGACCAGTTTATTTCAGAAAGCGCATGGGCAGGTGGAAGCTACATGCAGCCACACAAACAATTCACAAGCAACAGTCACGAAATCCACTGACTCCTGTAACAAGAGGGATCTGGTGTAACTCTGGTCCACAGCCATGGGAAATAACGCCCACCAATGTCCTGATGAGCCCAGATCACCCATAACCTGACTGAGGGGTCAGTCCCCTTGTGAAAAGTTTAGGGCCCAACAAAGTTCAAAGGCTAAACGACATGCCCGAATGTTGGGCGTTCATTTAGGGAACCGGTCATTTTGTGGTCGGCTTCTCTCTGGTCACAAGTGTCTCGTGTTGCTTATTTCTGGCCACAAGTGTGTCACGTGGCCTGGTCCGATGTAAATAGATATCCGCTACAGTGGTGGCTGTAGTGTTGGTCACAGATGGTTCACCGGCATCTTGCTTTGAATCCGCTATAGTGTTGGTCATTGCAGACGGCATGTTAGCTGCATGCTGCAAATTACCTTCAGTGGGGGTAGAATGGAATCATCCAACAGAATATGGCAAGTTAGCAAAGAGTTATACAACAATTATAACATACAGCACTTATGCTAACCACGACTGAAAAGCACCCACAAGTAATCTCTGCAGGCAAGGCACACCTGAAGAGATCTCGAATCTCAAAGCACCCAGAATTATTCACCAAGCTTGTTAAGTTCTGCAAACCATCAATTAGAAATAACAATTCAAATTACCCCCATCAAACAGCAAGAACAGAAGAAAACTCAGCAATGCCCAACAACTCATTACAAACAACTAGACTTCTTTACACAACCACAATGAAATGTTTGACTTGCAATTTGCGGAGCCCTCTCGCCCACAAACACCTGCTTTCAACTATGGATCCCAGGTGATGGCAATTAAGAGAATTTGTCTAGATAAGGCAATATTGTTATGCTTCAACCACGAATACTGATGAATTAACAAATTAACTAAACTTGTAAGTCGTTCTTATTCGTTTCACAACACTTGTTGAAGATTAATATGAGCCAGCTGAAACCGGCTTGTTGTTTCCCCTTGCAACGGCTGCAACTCAGGCTACAAACGAAACAATTGATCGTTATCAAATCTGCTAAACTACTCTTATTTGATTGGCTCAGAAATGTCTGTTAGTTGCTTTTCACCAATCAAGTCTGTAAGTGGTTTGATTTTAGCAAATGACTCATCGTGTGAAAGTATTGTTGAAATACATTAGTATCATAGACATCATACTTTGACGCGTTGATATAATTTTGGAGGCCCGGATCTGGCCCGCGGGCCGCCAGTTGCCGATCCCTGCCCTACACCCCAGCCAGACCCGTCCGCTCTGCCTCCTCTGGCAAACTGACTGTCCCATCCCTCCAGGCGCCTGGCAGCCGCTCCTCGCGAGACTCAAAACCCACCTTTTCAGACTCCACTACCACTGAACTCTGTACATCTAGCCAATTGTCTTCACCACTGTTTACTTGTTCAACACTATACTCCCCCAAAAATAATTTAAAAAATTCACTAACCTTTTCCTTCCCAGTGTTACAGGTATGGTACGCAGATGCCTGCAATGATGTCTATTGATGTATTCCTGCACTGATCTCGTGCACTAACTATGATTGTTCCTACCATGTATTAATGCACATCTTGTAAGTCGCTCTGGATAAGAGCGTCTGCTAAATGCTTAAAATGTCAAATGTAAATGGAAGCCTTTGTGTTCTCTCTTGTTCCGTGCTTTCTTTCTCTTTGACTGTCTGCTTACTGTTGTGATGTTTGTTTCTGTGCATCTCTTTAGGGCAGTGTTTCTCAAATAGTGGGGCGCGCCCCTCTGGGGGGGCGCGATGCGATGCCAGGGGGGGCGCGTGTGACCAGAGGCGTAGCGTGGGGGTGCAAGAGGGGCGCAAAATTGAAGAAAACGTTAAAAAAAAAACCTTTTAAGCACCGTGGACCGGTTCCGAGGGGCGCGTAGCACCCCCCCCCTCGGTCCGCGAAATACATAAACTGGTCTCAGCTTTTTCGTGCACCTCACCCGCCCCCGGTCCGCGAAATAAACGAACTGTTTTCAGCTTTTTCGCGTAGCACACCCCCCGTCCGCGAAATACATAAACTGGTCTCAGCTTTTTTCGCGAAATGTTTTCTTCTTCCTAGGGGGGGCGTAACAGAAAATAATTGAGAAGCACTGCTTTAGGGGAAGAATAGCGTAGGTAAGCAGCTTGGGGAAGACTCACTCCTTTTCTTAGGGGGTGAGAGAGGAATACATTTATCTTTTGTTTAGAATAGGAGGCATAGCCTCCCGCGTGGTCTAGTGGTTTCAACGTCCCACGCTGGCCACGGAGACCGGGGTTCGTGTCTGTTCTGGCCGGGAGTGCCACTAGGGGGTGGCAATTGGCTGTCCGCCCCAGGGAGGGGGGAGGGAAGCCGACAATACATTTGCTGCACACAGGTGTTACGGTCAACGGCATGGCGAGTGCCGTCTCGGAGGAGACGATACTTCGCCTTCGTCACTGCCGGTCACAGGGCTACGGCAGCGAACTATGAGGGAGGGATTGACCTGAAAATAGCGGGTGTAATTGGCTACAAAAAACGGGAAACCACACTGGGAAAAAAATTAAAAAGCATAGGGAAGCTGCTTTGTTTTGCTTCTTCTCTGCTTCATGTAAGGATTTCATATTATTTATCATTTTAGAAATAAATCTTTGTATTTTTAACCGTTTTGACTGGTGGTATAGGGCACTGATGGTATGCTGATGCTGAAGGAATTCACAGGCCTGGGATCAGCTCAGCCTTAAACCCACACCACACTGTCAGAATCAACACCATTATATGTGTGTGAGAGTGTGTGTGTTTGTGTGTGTGAGTGTGTGAGTGTGTGTGTGTGTGTGTGTGTGTGTGTGTGTGTGTGTGAGAGAGAGATTGTGTGTGTGTATAAGAACATAAGAACATAAGAATACATAATGATGAGAACGGGCCGTTCGGCCCATCTTGGCTCATCATGTCCTAATCTAAAGAACATCTAGTACTACATCTAGCCTGACCTTGAATAGCCCGAGCGTTTCTGCCTCTACTACCTGACCTGGCAAGCTGTTCCAGGCATTGACAACTCTCTGTGTAAAGAAAAACTTCCTAATATCTGTGCGGAATTTGCCTTTAACTAATTTCCACCTGTGGCCTCTTGTTCTGCTGACCCCACTTATCTTAAAAATCTTTGGTAATTTACTTTGTTAATCCCTTTTAGGAATTTAAAAACCTCAATCAAATCCCCCTAAGTCTCGTTTGCTAAGTTTAAATAAATTGAGTGCCTTAAGTCTATCATCATAACTTTTACCTTTCATACCAGGTATCAGTTTAGTTGCCCTTCTTTGGACTTTTTCAAGAGCTTCAATATCTCTCTTGTAGTGCGGTGCCCAGAACTGCACACAGTATTCTAAGTGCGGTCTGACAAAGGCGTTATATAACATTAATATAACCTCCTTTGATTTGTACTCTATACTTTTTGCTATGTATCCCAGCATCCTGTTGGCTTTTTCACTGCTGTAGCACACTGCTTTGATGCAGATAGGCTTTGATCCACTACAACTCCTAAATCCTTTTCAAATTGAACACCTACTAACTTTTCTCCTCCCATAAAATACTCCTGTCTAATGTTTTTATTTCCCACATGCATTACTTTACATTTAGCAATATTGAACGTCATCTGCCATGTATCTGCCCATTTTTGGATTTTGTTTAAATCATTTTGGATTACT
Organism: Aldrovandia affinis; assembly: GCA_029706075.1. Lineage (NCBI taxonomy): Eukaryota > Metazoa > Chordata > Actinopteri > Notacanthiformes > Halosauridae > Aldrovandia > Aldrovandia affinis. The sequence continues at coordinate 627,791 of JAINUG010000344.1, read as the reverse complement.
TTTGTCGATTCCAAACTGTTTGCCAAACCCCCAAGTTTAGTATCATCTGCAAATTTAACTATTTTGCTACTAATGTCCATATCCAGATCATTTATGTAAATAAGGAAGAGCAGAGGTCCCAGCACCGATCCCTGCGGGACACCACTGCCCACAGCACCGAGGTCAGATTCGGCCCCACCTACTGTTACTCTTTGTATTCGCCCTTGCAGCCAATTTTTAACCCACTGTGAAACTACTCCTACAATTCCTACTGATTTCATTTTAGCAATGAGCCTCTCATGTGGTACCTTGTCAAATGCTTTCTGAAAGTCCAAATATATAACATCATAAGCCTGGTTCAGGTCAACACACTTTGTAGCCTCTTCGAAAAAGTCCAGGAGGTTTGTTAGGCATGACCTCCCCTTGAGAAATCCATGCTGGCTCTCCCTTAAAATACTATTATTTTTCAAGAATGATTCCAACTTATCCCTAATAATACATTCCAGCATTTTACATGCGATGCAAGTTAAACTGACAGGCCTATAGTTCCCTGGGTCAGTACGGTCTCCCTTCTTATATATTGGAATTATACTACCCTGCTTCCAGTCATCTGGTATTTCTCCAGTGATTATGGATTGACTGAAAATATCTGTCAATGGTTTATATATAATTTCCCCAAGTTCTTTGAGTACTCTGGGATATATGCCATCCGGGCCTGCTGCCTTATTTGTCTTAAGTTTTTGTAGTTTTTGTAGTACTTCTACATCCCTTATCTCAAAGTCCTCCAGAACATTCCGTACCTTGTCTATACATTTAGGCATATTTATAACCTCTTCTCTAGTAAAGCTCTCCACAAAGTAACTGTTTAGTGTGTTTGCAATGTCCTTATTATTATAAACCAAAGTTCCTTCCTTATTCTTAATGCACTTAACCTCATCTTTAACTTTCCTTTTTCTGCTACAATATTGAAAAAACTTCTTAGGGTTACTTTTTGCATCTTGGGAAATTTTAATTTCAAACCGCCTTTTAGCTGATCTTATTTCCTTTTTAGCCTTAGCCCGCATATTACAATAATCTAACTTGTTTCTCTCTGAGTTATCCTTTTTATATACTCTATACAGTCGTTTCTTTTGCCTCAAAATCACCCGTAAAGATTTAGTCATCCATTGTGGAGACTGTTTTTCATCCTATTTTTCCTTACTTTGGGGATGAATTTACACTGTACATCTACAATAACTCTTTTAAATATAGTCCATTTTTCATTCACAGTTCTGCAATCTAGAAGTTTAACCCAATCTATATTACTTAAATTCTCTCTCATTTTATTAAAGTCAGCTCGTCTAAAATTAAAAATTCGAGAGTTAGAGGAGGCTGTCTTAACTTGCCAAAAAATATCAAAAAGAACTGCACTGTGGTCACTTGCTCCTATTGGCTCTCCTACCTCTGTGCTGCAAATTCTATCAGGATTGTTACACAAAACCAGATCCAGTATTGATTTCCCTCTTGTAGGCTGAGTAACAGACTGTACCAAAAAGCAGTCATTGACCATATCTATAAACTCCTCTTCACATTTGCCCTGACCTGTCACTATCTCCCAATTGATAGAGGGGTAATTGAAGTCGCCCATTATTATTGTCTCTCCTTCAGCACAGATTTGTTTTATGTTATCAAAGAGCGTACTATTTATGTTACTATCTGAAGCTGGAGGTCTATAACATACTCCTATATTCAGGCCCTTCTCACGATCTCCCAATAATCTAATCCAGATGTCCTCACAAGAAACTAATGGGTTTATACCTGGAATTTCCTGCACATTAAGATTGTCTTTCACATAAAGGGCCACTCCCCCTCCTCTTTTATTAGTTCTATCCTTCCTAAACAATGTGTGAGTGTGTGTCTGTGTGTGTGTGTGTGTGAGAGAGAATGTGTGTGTGTCTGAGAGAGTGTGGAGTGTGTGTGTGTCTGTGAGAAAGTGTGTGTATATGAGAGAGTGAGTGTGCGTGTGTGTGTGTGTGTGTGTGTGTGTGTGTGCGTGCATGTGTTTTAATAATAAGGAACTCAGTTCTATTATCATTTTAACCTAAAGGTGGCTCTGCCTACAGGCACTCTATGGTGGTGCTCTGCCTACAGGAACTCTATGGTGGTGGCACTTCCCATCTCTACCTTGAGAAGCCAGCATGGCTCCGGCCGTCTCCTGGAAATACAGCAGCTGCTGCAGGAACAGCATAGCCTGGAGCAAAGAAACCAGCACAGTGAGAACTAGACACACACACCCACACACACACACACACACACACACACACACACACACACACACTCACTCTCATATACACACACACACCCACACACACACACACACACACACACACACACACACACACACACAGGCTTACATTGCTGGTCAGCTCGTGCACCGTGCCGTCCTTGGGTACGTTGTACTCCTTGTCCGGATCATTCTGTGACAGGTGAGGAGGGAGGAGGAGGTGAGCGAAAAGCATCATCACCCTAGTCCTCCGTTATCAATGACAATAGACTACAGAGTGACATCATCACCCTGCTCCTACGTTATCAATGATAATAGACTACAGAGTGACATCATCACCCTGCTCCTACGTTATTTTTATTTTATTTTATTAAAAGGATCCCCATTAGCTGATGCCTAGGCGACAAGCTAGTCTTCCTGGGGTCCTTGACAAATAACTAAACATTACAGCCACATTGGCACAAACATCAACATCATGACATCAATAGTCCAATGAAAATGTTACAGAAATAGGGCAACTAAGTGATTAAAATGCTGGGAAAAGAGAGAAAATAAACAGTTCGAAAACAAACATACAAACAAAAACTCAAAACAAACAGGAATAATAAACAGTTCAAAACAAACATACAAACAAAAGCTCAAAACAAACAGAAATGACAGTAATAGCTCAAATTTATGAAATTAAAATGATTAGTTATTGATTCTATTTCGTAGATGGGATTTGATCTTCTTTTTGAAACTTTACATGTGATTAAACGAAGATAGTTGGGAAGACAGTTCCAGAAGCCAATGGCCCTATACAGAATAGTTTTCTTTAGGCTGTTAGTTCTTGGTCTGGGCAAGATCATCTGCCTACTACTGGCCGCTCTGGTGGAGTGTGGATGGAGATCTGACCTGTAAGTAATATTCTGAAAAATAAATGTTGGTGTTTGTGTTTGAATAACTTTATGAAAGAAAATAAGTACATTAGCCAATAGTCTACTCTCAACGCTTAGCCACTGCAGACTTTCATGCATTCTTGTCACATTCGACCTAGAGGAGCATCCCAGCACCAGTCTAGCAGCCTTATTTTGTGCTACTTGTAGCTTTCTGATGAGTCCTTTAGACGCAGATGACCATACACCTGAGCAATAGTCCAGATGACATAGAACCAGAGAACGTACAATTTGGTTTTAGCATGGATGGTTTAAGGAATGGTGCACACTTTCTTGTAGCAGCCAAAGCTCCACCCATCCTTGAAACTATTTTTGTTGTGTGGTCAGACCAGGACAGTGCACTGTCTAGACAGAGTCCCAAAAGCTTTGTTTTCTTTACTTGTAGTATGGGTTGACTCTCTATCAGAAGATTCAGTTTGGGATCTTGTGCTAGTTTGTGGTTGGAACCGAATATCATACAAACTGTCTTTGATGTGTTGAGCACAAGTTTGTTGGCTATAATCCAGTTGTGTATAATGTTAAGCTCACTGGACAGGACCTGATTTAGTTCTGAGCATGTAGGTGCAGCATAGTAAATGGTGGAGTCGTCAGCGTACATAGTCAGACTCGCCTGCTCTATGGCATATGGCAGATCATTAGTGAATATAGAATAGAGGAGCGGACCAAGGCAACTCCCTGTGGGACCCCGCAGTCTAGTTGCTTGCTATCTGAGAGTGTACCATTAAAATATACTCTCTGTGACCTAGATGACAGGTAGCTCCTTAGCCAGGTGATCGCGAATGCTTCAAACCATAACAAGCTAGCTTCTCAATCAAAAGGTCATGATCGATTACATCAAAAGCAGCTGAAATCAAGCATTACAGTGCCCACAAGCATTGAGCTATCAATTGCCGCAAGCCAGCTGTCGGTCATCTGCAGCATTGCAGTGCTTGTTGAGTGACTGGCCCTATAAGCGTGCTGGAACATGGTTGTTAAGCCATTGATGTTAAAGTATTCCTGAATTTGCTCAGACACAATTTTTCTAGTAATTTACTCAGCACAGGCAGGATGCTGATGGGCCTACAATTGGGACCTTTAAAAATCTTAGATTTGCCTTTGGGTAATGGTAATATCTTTCCTTCCTTCCAGTTTTTGGGCCAAACACCACTGATTAAGCTTCTATTAAAAAATATGACAAACTGGTTTGGAAATGTAAGCTGCAGCTATTTTCAGCAATTTGCCATCAAGATGGTCAGTACCAGCAGACTTATCCACTGGCAAGGCACTCAACAATTTTTCAACTGACTCCACTTGGACCTGATGAAAATCAAAATCGCAGTTTTATCCTTCATAATGTTACTCTTTATAAGCTCCACTGACTTGGAAGTAACTGCTGTGTCCATGTTTCGTCTGAGCGTGGAAACCTTATCTACAAAAAAGGTATTAAAGTAATTTGAAATGCTATGAGGTTTAGTCAGATAGACACCATCCACCTCAATGAAAGAAGTGTGAACTGTCCTTCTTCTACCCATGATTTCATTAAATACTTTCCATAGTTTTTACCGTCATTGCCGCTCTCTGAAATGTTTTGCCTATAGTGTGATTTCTTATTTGCCCTGTTTGTTTTGGTAACCTCATTTCTTAGTTTGCGATAGTTTTCCATGTCATCATGCGAACCAGATAGCACAGCAGTCTTCTTGGCCTCATCTCTAAGCACCATTAGATTTTTTCTTGTTTTTTGCAACCATGGAGCACTTTTGGCTTTAACTGTGTATTTCTTTAGAGGGGCATGTCTATTAACAACATTCATAAAGTAATTCATAAATATTTTCAAAGCAAGCTCAGCATCATCAACATTACATACATCAGACCACTGAATGTTGTCAATTTCCCTTAGAAAAGACTCTTTGGTAAATTTCTTATAAGATCTTGTTTGGACAATTTTTGCACTAGCCTTGGGCGGTTTCGTTCTCCTTGTGACAGCGATGAAATTATGATCGCTGAAACCCAACGGTACAGACACAGGTGTAGAACATAAATCCGAATTATTAGTGTAAATATGGTCAATACATTTTGAAGATTTAACCCCAGTTTGATTGACAGATATTCTTGTGGGTTGACACATTAATTGAGATAGACCACATGTACTGCTAGATGTCAATAGCATATTTTCAGACTGCAAGTATCAGACAACCAATCAATATTTAAATCACCTAGCAGGTACAGTTCTCTGTTCTCTTCAGTAGTTGTATCCATCATCATACACAAATCATTTAGGTACTGTATGTTAGAGTTAGGGGCTCTATAGCAACAGCCAACCAGTATGGGTTTTAGATGTGGCAGCTGCACCTGGAGCCAAATTGCCTCAATACCATCTACCATGAGATCATGCCGTTGTTTCACGGGGTTATCAATGATAATAGACTACAGAGTGACATCATCACCCTGCTCCTACGTTATCAATGATAATAGACTACAGAGTGACATCATCACCCTGCTCCTAAGTTATCAATGACAATAGACTACAGAGTGACATCATCACCCTGCTCCTACGTTATCAATGATAATAGACTACAGAGTGACATCATCACCCTGCTCCTACGTTATTTTTATTTTATTTTATTAAAAAGGATCCCCATTAGCTGATGCCTAGGCGACAAGCTAGTCTTCCTGGGGTCCTTGACAAATAACTAAACATTACAGCCACATTGGCACAAACATCAACATCATGACATCAATAGTCAATGAAAATGTTACAGAAATAGGGCAACTAAGTGATTAAAATGCTGGGAAAAGAGAGAAAATAAACAGTTCGAAAACAAACATACAAACAAAAACTCAAAACAAACAGGAATAATAAACAGTTCAAAACAAACATACAAACAAAAGCTCAAAACAAACAGAAATGACAGTAATAGCTCAAATTTATGAAATTAAAATGATTAGTTATTGATTCTATTTCGTAGATGGGATTTGATCTTCTTTTTGAAACTTTACATGTGATTAAACGAAGATAGTTGGGAAGACAGTTCCAGAAGCCAATGGCCCTATACAGAATAGTTTTCTTTAGGCTGTTAGTTCTTGGTCTGGGCAAGATCATCTGCCTACTACTGGCCGCTCTGGTGGAGTGTGGATGGAGATCTGACCTGTAAGTAATATTCTGAAAAATAAATGTTGGTGTTTGTGTTTGAATAACTTTATGAAAGAAAATAAGTACATTAGCCAATAGTCTACTCTCAACGCTTAGCCACTGCAGACTTTCATGCATTCTTGTCACATTCGACCTAGAGGAGCATCCCAGCACCAGTCTAGCAGCCTTATTTTGTGCTACTTGTAGCTTTCTGATGAGTCCTTTAGACGCAGATGACCATACACCTGAGCAATAGTCCAGATGACATAGAACCAGAGAACGTACAATTTGGTTTAGCATGGATGGTTTAAGGAATGGTGCACACTTTCTTGTAGCAGCCAAAGCTCCACCCATCCTTGAAACTATTTTTGTTGTGTGGTCAGACCAGGACAGTGCACTGTCTAGACAGAGTCCCAAAAGCTTTGTTTTCTTTACTTGTAGTATGGGTTGACTCTCTATCAGAAGATTCAGTTTGGGATCTTGTGCTAGTTTGTGGTTGGAACCGAATATCATACAAACTGTCTTTGATGTGTTGAGCACAAGTTTGTTGGCTATAATCCAGTTGTGTATAATGTTAAGCTCACTGGACAGGACCTGATTTAGTTCTGAGCATGTAGGTGCAGCATAGTAAATGGTGGAGTCGTCAGCGTACATAGTCAGACTCGCCTGCTCTATGGCATATGGCAGATCATTAGTGAATATAGAATAGAGGAGCGGACCAAGGCAACTCCCTGTGGGACCCCGCAGTCTAGTTGCTTGCTATCTGAGAGTGTACCATTAAAATATACTCTCTGTGACCTAGATGACAGGTAGCTCCTTAGCCAGGTGATCGCCGAATGCTTCAAACCATAACAAGCTAGCTTCTCAATCAAAAGGTCATGATCGATTACATCAAAAGCAGCGCTGAAATCAAGCATTACAGTGCCCACAAGCATTGAGCTATCAATTGCCGTTAAGCCAGCTGTCGGTCATCTGCAGCATTGCAGTGCTTGTTGAGTGACTGGCCCTATAAGCGTGCTGGAACATGGTTGTTAAGCCATTGATGTTAAAGTATTCCTGAATTTGCTCAGACACAATTTTTCTAGTAATTTACTCAGCACAGGCAGGATGCTGATGGGCCTACAATTGGGACCTTTAAAATCTTAGATTTGCCTTTGGGTAATGGTAATATCTTTCCTTCCTTCCAGTTTTTGGGCCAAACACCACTGATTAAGCTTCTATTAAAAATATGACAAACTGGTTTGGAAATGTAAGCTGCAGCTATTTTCAGCAATTTGCCATCAAGATGGTCAGTACCAGCAGACTTATCCACTGGCAAGGCACTCAACAATTTTTCAACTGACTCCACTTGGACCTGATGAAAATCAAAATCGCAGTTTTTATCCTTCATAATGTTACTCTTTATAAGCTCCACTGACTTGGAAGTAACTGCTGTGTCCATGTTTCGTCTGAGCGTGGAAACCTTATCTACAAAAAGGTATTAAAGTAATTTGAAATGCTATGAGGTTTAGTCAGATAGACACCATCCACCTCAATGAAAGAAGTGTGAACTGTCCTTCTTCTACCCATGATTTCATTAAATACTTTCCATAGTTTTTACCGTCATTGCCGCTCTCTGAAATGTTTTGCCTATAGTGTGATTTCTTATTTGCCCTGTTTGTTTTGGTAACCTCATTTCTTAGTTTGCGATAGTTTTCCATGTCATCATGCGAACCAGATAGCACAGCAGTCTTCTTGGCCTCATCTCTAAGCACCATTAGATTTTTTAAGGTGACATCCAACCATGGAGCACTTTTGGCTTTAACTGTGTATTTCTTTAGAGGGGCATGTCTATTAACAACATTCATAAAGTAATTCATAAATATTTTCAAAGCAAGCTCAGCATCATCAACATTACATACATCAGACCACTGAATGTTGTCAATTTCCCTTAGAAAAGACTCTTTGGTAAATTTCTTATAAGATCTTGTTTGGACAATTTTTGCACTAGCCTTGGGCGGTTTCGTTCTCCTTGTGACAGCGATAAAATTATGATCGCTGAAACCCAACGGTACAGACACAGGTGTAGAACATAAATCCGAATTATTAGTGTAAATATGGTCAATACATTTTGAAGATTTAACCCCAGTTTGATTGACAGATATTCTTGTGGGTTGACACATTAATTGAGATAGACCACATGTACTGCTAGATGTCAATAGCATATTTTTCAGACTGCAAGTATCAGACAACCAATCAATATTTAAATCACCTAGCAGGTACAGTTCTCTGTTCTCTTCAGTAGTTGTATCCATCATCATACACAAATCATTTAGGTACTGTATGTTAGAGTTAGGGGCTCTATAGCAACAGCCAACCAGTATGGGTTTTAGATGTGGCAGCTGCACCTGGAGCCAAATTGCCTCAATACCATCTACCATGAGATCATGCCGTTGTTTCACGGGGTTATCAATGATAATAGACTACAGAGTGACATCATCACCCTGCTCCTACGTTATCAATGATAATAGACTACAGAGTGACATCATCACCCTGCTCCTAAGTTATCAATGACAATAGACTACAGAGTGACATCATCACCCTGGTCCACCCCACACAGAACCACACTCTACCTACTGAGCCACACAGAACCACACTCCACCTACTGAGACACACAGAACCATGCTCTACCTACTGAGCCACACAGAACCACACTCTACCTACTGAGCCACACAGAACCACACTCTACCTACTGAGACACACAGAACCATGCTCTACCTACTGAGCCACACAGAACCACGCACTGAGCCACACAGAACCACGCTCTACCTACTGAGCCACACAGAACCACACTCTACCTACTGAGACACACAGAACCACGCTCTACCTACTGAGCCACACAGAACCACGCTCTACCTACTGAGACACACAGAACCACGCTCTACCTACTGAGACACACAGAACCACGCTCTACCTACTGAAACACACAGAACCACGCTCTACCTACTGAGCCACACAGAACCACGCTCTACCTACTGAGACACACAGAACCACACTCTACCTACTGAAACACACAGAACCACGCTCTACCTACTGAGCCACACAGAACCACGCTCTACCTACTGAGCCACACAGAACCACGCTCTACCTACTGAGACACACAGAACCACACTCTACCTACTGAAACACACAGAACCACGCTCTACCTACTGAGCCACACAGAACCACACTCTACCTACTGAGCCACACAGAACCACGCTCTACCTACTGAGACACACAGAACCACACTCTACCTACTGAGCCACACAGAACCACGCTCTACCTACTGAGCCACACAGAACCATGCTCTACCTACTGAGCCACACAGAACCACACTCTGCCTACTGAGCCACACAGAACCACGCTCTACCTACTGAGACACACAGAACCACGCTCTACCTACTGAGACACACAGAACCATGCTCTACCTACTGAGCCACACAGAACCACGCTCTACCTACTGAGACACACAGAACCACGCTCTACCTACTGAGCCACACAGAACCACGCTCTACCTACTGAGCCACACAGAACCACGCTCTACCTACTGAGCCACACAGAACCATGCTCTACCTACTGAGACACACAGAACCACATGCTTGTCCTGTACCTGATACCTCATGTCCTGTATGTGTGATACCTCATATCCTGTACGTGTGATACCTCATGTCCTGTACGTGTGATACCTCATATCCTGTACGTGTGATACCTCATATCCTGTACGTGTGATACCTCATATCCTGTAGGTGTGATACCTCATATCCTGTCCGTGTGATGCCGTACCTTGATGCTGTCGGCAAATTCCTCCAGCGCTTTGGCTCCGACGGTCTCCATGGAGGTGATGAGAGTGGGCAGCTTGTTCTTGGTGCTGGCAGCAGTGCCCTGGGAGAAGAGACTGCATTATTAACTGATCCCAGATCAGCCATGGGAACATCACAATGAGCGCCCCCTGCTGCTCGACAGCGCCCCCTGCTGCTCACCTGCCTGCATGGCTTATCTGCAGGGACCTAAGAGGTGCTGCTCTTCAGTCAATCAGGAGGGAGAAAATAAACCAACTGGGGTCAGTCCTGTGGACTGCGACTTGCCCGTGTGTTTGGCCCCCGAGCCTCACCGATATTCAGTGTGAGTTCAAAATAAATACGGGGGCCTCCCGCGGGGTCTAGTGGTTTCAACGTCCGACGCTGGCCACGGCGACCGGGGGCTCAATTCCCTGTCGCGCCAGAGTATTTGGCAATTGGCTGTCCACCCCAGGGAGGGGGGAGGGCCACAAAATTGGGAGAAAAATGGGGCAAAAAAAACAAAACAATACAGGGGAAAATCCTGTATTCTTTATGTACAACATGAAATGAGCAACTCCCTGTTGGGGATAGACTGCGTTTGGTGCTTCAATGTTTTGATGCATGAGGGAAAACAGCACAATAAAACAATGAGTTTCACTGTATTTAACAATCACTGGTAGGCCACTAAGAGCAAACAACGGCCCCTCTTTTTTTTCTGTAAAGAAAAACATTTTACATTTACATTTTACATTTACATTACAGGCATTTAGCAGACGCTCTTATCCAGAGTGACTTACCCAGTTTACATTTCTTTACATACAATCCATTTATACAGCTGGATATTTTTACTGAAGCAATTCAGGTTAAGTACCTTTAGCTCAAGGGTACAACAGCAGACATGTCCCACCTGGGAATTGAACCTGCAACCTCTGAGTTACAAGTCCAGCTCCCTAACCTTTACACTGCACATCCGCCCAAAAGCGTGGGTGCCTAGGCTGTTTAACCTTGAGCTGGGCTGTTAACCTTGAGCTGGGCTGTTTAACCTTGAGCTGGGCTTTGTACCTTTACCTGCAGTGTGCTGTCGAAGTCGGGCTGGCTCTGCTTCAGGTGCTGCAGGACGGGGAAGATCGTGAACACGGCGGAGTAGTCGTGTCGTGAGATCGCCCGTCTGGTCGCCGCGACGATGACCTCCCCGTCCATCATCAGACTGTCAAGAGCTTCCTGTGTAACAATATGATCATTATATTACTATTACTACTACTATTATTATTATTATTATTATTATTAATTATGATGATTATTATGATGATGATGATGATTATTATTATTAATTATTATTATGATCATTATTATTATTATTAATAATAAATAATAATAATAATAGGCAGGCTGGTATAATGGTTAGGGAACTGAGCTTGTAACTCAGAGGTTGCAGGTTCAATCCCCAGGTGGGACACTGCTGTTGTACCCTTGAGCTAAAGGTACTTAACCTGAATTGCTCCAGTAAAATATCCAGCTGTATAAATGGATTGTAACGAAATGGAAACTGTAAGTCGCTCTGGATAAGAGCATCTGCTAAATGCCTGTAATGTAATATTTATGCACGTGGCCTATGCCCTTATCAGGATGTCAGTCGTCTGATCGTAAGCGCAGTTCTGCCATCACCACTCCACACTGTCATACTCCAGAACACACAGAACTTCACTTCAGGGTTAAAGGCTCTACAGAACGTCCAGGAAACGTACAGAGAGGGGCAACAAGACTAGCTGCAGGTCTAAAACAGATCAACAGAGTCTTACGGTCTCACCACAGTCTCAGTAAAAGGAGGCTTGGGGCGAGTGTAAAACAGAACATTCTCAAGGGGGTGAATGGGAGGAGGTCAAAAGGTCAAAGCCATGTCAAAGCCATGCAGTTCCAGCATCCTACGGTGACGGCATGACCCCCGAGTGACCTCTGACCTGAATGAGGGAGTCGAAGGCCCTCTTGTGGTGGCACTCCGGTATGATGTGAGAGAGCAGGCCGGCCTCGCTCTGGGCCAGCTTTATGAAAGCCGCGATGGCGTACGTGTACGAGTCCACTTCCGCATCCAGCGCGCCGTCCTTCCCTGGGGGGGCGAGGGGGGGGTCAGGCGGTCAGACACGGGCCCTCGAACCCTAGCCCATCACGACACAACGCCCTGCCCTCAGTCGAGATCTGCTCTCAGCAACAGATCATTTATACATCACCAGCCCCAGACCGCAGGGTGTAGCTGGTTTTGTTTTCATCTTAAAAACCATCAACCAATTAGTTAGCAGAGAAACATACTGAACACTGAGCACCAACCCCAGTGAGAGGGGAGGGGGGGGGGGGTCCCAGGCCCAGTGAGGGGGGAGGGGGTCCCAGGCCCAGTGAGGGGGAGGGGGTCCCAGGCCCAGTGAGGGGGGGGGGGGGGGGTGGTCCCAGGCCCAGTGAGGGGGGGGGGGAGGGGTGGTCCCAGGCCCAGTGAGAGGGAGGGGGTCCCAGGCCCAGTGAGGGGGGAGGGGGTCCCAGGCCCAGTGAGGGAGGGGGAGGGGGGTCCCAGGCCCAGTGAGGGGGAGGGGGGTCCCAGGCCCAGTGAGGGGGAGGGGGTCCCAGGCCCAGTGAGGGGGAGGGGGTCCCAGGCCCAGTGAGAGGGGAGGGGGGGTCCCAGGCCCAGTGAGGGGGAAGGGGGGGTCCCAGGCCCAGTGAGGGGGGAGGGGTGGTCCCAGGCCCAGTGAGGGGGAGGGGGGGGGTGGTCCCAGGCCCAGTGAGAGGGGGGGAGGGGGTGGTCCCAGGCCCAGTGAGGGGGAGGGGGTCCCAGGCCCAGTGAGGGGGAGGGGGAGGGGGGTCCCAGGCCCAGTGAGGGGGAGGGTGGTCCCAGGCCCAGTGAGGGGGAGGGGTGGTCCCAGGCCCAGTGAGGGGGAGGGGGTCCCAGGCCCAGTGAGAGGAGGGGGTCCCAGGCCCAGTGAGGGGAGGGGGTCCCAGGCCCAGTGAGGGGGAGGGGTGGTCCCAGGCCCAGTGAGGGGGGGGGGAGGGGGTGGTCCCAGGCCCAGTGAGAGGGGAGGGGGAGGGGGTGGTCCCAGGCCCAGTGAGGGGGAGGGGGTCCCAGGCCCAGTGAGGGGGAGGGGGAGGGTCCCCAGGCCCAGTGAGGGGGAGGGGGTCCCAGGCCCAGTGAGGGGGAGGGTGGTCCCAGGCCCAGTGAGGGGGAGGGGGAGGGGGTGGTCCCAGGCCCAGTGAGAGGGGAGGGGGAGGGGGTGGTCCCAGGCCCAGTGAGGGGGAGGGGGTCCCAGGCCCAGTGAGGGGGGGGGGGTCCCAGGCCCAGTGAGGGGGGAGGGGGGGTCCCAGGCCCAGTGAGGGGGAGGGGGTGGTCCCAGGCCCAGTGAGAGGGGAGGGGGAGGGGTGGTCCCAGGCCCAGTGAGGGGGGGGGGGGGGGTCCCAGGCCCAGTGAGGGGGAGGGGGTCCCAGGCCCAGTGAGGGGGAGGGGGGTCCCAGGCCCAGTGAGGGGGAGGGGGTGGTCCCAGGCCCAGTGAGGGGGGAGGGTGGTCCCAGGCCCAGTGAGAGGGGAGGGGAGGGGTGGTCCCAGGCCCAGTGAGGGGGAGGGGGAGGGGGGGTCCCAGGCCCAGTGAGAGGGGGAGGGGAGGGGGTCCCAGGCCCAGTGAGAGGAGGGGGTCCCAGGCCCAGTGAGGGGAGGGGGTCCCAGGCCCAGTGAGGGGGAGGGGGTGGTCCCAGGCCCAGTGAGGGGAGGGGTTGTGCGGGTGCGGTGTATGTCGTGCATGTGATGTAATATATCAGTCAATGTGCAAGTGAATTGTTAATTGTTATTTCTATTTTTTATTTTTCTTCACTGCAAAGTGAATTTGCATATTCGGATCATCGTGAGTGTGTGGCTGCTAAGAGGCTGCTTCCTCCGTTCTGATTGGTCATCTGCTCGTCAGCTGACGTTCCCTGGTGTGCCGTGCGTGGGCGGGGTCTAACCTGGCCGTCTGGGGGGGCGCTTGGTGGGCGTGTCCTTGCGTTTGCCCTGCGTGGCGGGGGAGGGGAGGGGGCCGGAGGGGACGCTGTGCTGGCGGAGGTGGTCCTTCAGATCCTTAATGGACCGGGTCAGCTGGCTCGACCGGATCTGGAAGAACACGGTCATGAAGTCTGCAGGGAGAGGGGAACACGGTCATGAAGTCTGCAGGGAGAGGGGAACACGGTCATGAAGTCTGCAGGGAGAGGGGAACACGGTCATGAAGTCTGCAGAGAGAGGGGAACACGGTCACTGGGGCAGAACACGGTCACTGGGGCAGAACACGGTCACTGGGGCAGAACACGGTCACTGGGTCTACAGGGGTCAGGGGGAGAGAGGGAGAGAGAGAGAGAGGGAGGGAGAGGGGGATAAAGAGGGGGGTTACCCTGGTTACGGCCATACTCCAGCAGCCAGGTGGAGATGCAGATGATGTCACGCAGCACAGCCTCAGGGAGGAGCTCCAGCCCTGGCCGCTCCTCGTCCCCCTGCAGCCCCTCGTCCCCCTGCAGCCCCTCGTCCCCCTGCAGCCCCTCGTCCCCCTGCAGCAGGCCCAGGACCCGGGTGGGGGGGACGGGTCTGCTGTAGCGCATCAGCAGCCCCCGGAACTCCGCCTCCAGCAGCTCCTTCCCCTTCTCCAAACACGCCTTCTGCAAGAGAGACACACACACACACACCTGAGACACACACACCTGAAAAAAGCATCTGCTAAATGGCATATATTATATTATGTAATTTATTATTATTATTGTATTTGTTATCATTCTAAAATATATACTGTATAAATATACATTTAATTTTGTTCAGTATTGTTGTTGTAGTATTGTATAGTATTTACTGATTTGTTATTTGCGTTAATGTTTAAATGTATTGTTTACGCTTTGGCAATATTTACACATGTATTTCCTGCCAATAAAGCATCTTGAATTGAATTGAATTGAATTGAATTGAGAGAGACAGAGAGAGAGGAGAGAGAGAGGGGGAGAGAGGGAGGGATCGGGGGAGAGAGAGAGAGAGAAAGAGGGGGAGAGAGACAGAGAGAGAGAGAGGGAGAGAGAGAGAGAGAGAGAGAGAGAGAAAGAGGGGGAGAGAGACAGAGAGAGAGAGAGAAACCACAGTGTTGAGTTCAGGGCTGTCTGGATTATTGTTCTGGAAGAACTCCACAGCTTTCTGAACCTCAGCAATACAGCCCAGATACTCACCCAATCTACCAGCAGGCCTGTCACACACAAACACAAACACACACACGCACACACACACACACACACACGCACGCACGCACACAGACACACACACACAGACACGTGCACACAAACACACACACACACACACACACACACACGCACACGCACACGCACACACAAACACACACACACACACACACACACGCACACGCACACGCACACGCACACGCACACGCACACACACACACACACCAGGTTAAAGATCTGTAGGGGGTTCAAACTGCCCTGTATCCGCTGCTCCACATGTCTGTGACTCTCTTTACAAAAGCAGCCTCCACTTCACAGAGCTCTGCCAGGCTCAAGAGATCAGAGTTTGCCACACAAATACAGGCCATTGCTACAAGAGCAGAGCACAATTGCCCCAGTGCCCCATTCTCTCACCCCTCCCTGATGATCTTGTCGGTGTCCTTGGCCACGTGGTAGTGGCTGATCACGTGATCCAGGCAGGCCAGGGTTCGGTCCACGTGGTCCTGCAGCCGCTGCAGGTTCTCCGTCTGCGTGTGCACGGGGACGATGGCGTTCTCCAGCTGCACGAGCCGGCTCTCGAACGAGGACAGGATGGTGACCTCGAGGAGGGGGACACAGAGGCAGCATCGCGCAAATTAGCGCGGCGGCGCCCTCTAGTGGGCACATTCAGCTAGGGCCGGGCGGCTGGCACCACGCTGTAAATAGCGCCGCTTCGTTTAAGCAGATGTGACCTTTGCAATTAAATTAGGATTTAACATTCAGTATGTTTTAAAAAATCGTTGTTTAACGAAATAAATGTTTTAAAAAATGCATTATCACGCATTATCACCTTTTTACAATATCTGTACCTGTAATACACAAAATATAAGTTGTAGTAGTAGTATAAGATCTCTAAGTCTTGGTAAGTGCCAACTATTCGAAATAACCGCGCATTTGTCGCAGCGACAGGGAGGAAGTGTTTCTACAGTTTAACGGTTCCTTACCATTCCTTTGGTCAGTTGATCGCTCCTCTCTAAGCTTTCGCGAATAAACGTCAGTGTGTCCTGTTCCTGTCAACAGCAAACGAGAATTGTTATAGCCTACTACTAAAGAAGTTATAGCCTACTTCTTTATTATCATACGAAGAATATCGCATGATAATAAATAAGAATACGTCCACAGTGTGTGACGGTCTACAAACTCGTTGGCAATAGGTAGCCTACATCTGAAACCTGTCATGGGAACGAATCGCGTCGTGTGTCGTTTTGGATAAAAAGGCGTCTGCCAAATAACACAATTATAAAATTGTTGTGTGAAGTTGTTGGTTGTTTAGCTCCATCTAGAAAACGAAGGGTTAGTGGAGCGGAAGACGTGCTGACAGTACACCACGGAACCGTTTTCAAGACTGGACATGCTGTAGACTACTTTTCATTGCTTCTAGCCTACACTTTGTAGCTATATATACCCCAATGGAGGTGGCCCTCTTGTATTGGGACAAGCGGACTAACTGGCGCTCCGTATTTCCCCAATGTGCCAGCACGACCGGAGCGACAGTAGGCTATAACATGTTTGCGGTAAGTTTTAAATTGAACGGCTTTATTCAGCATTTAAACGCTGGGTCGTGACAACAGCACAGTTGTGGGACCCCCAGTAGTACACATGACACCATAACAGCTGACTCTCGGAGTTCCCCCTCTTCCAAAACTGACCTGTTCCAGTTTCTCCTCAATCTCCCTTTTCCTGGCCGCTGCGTCCTCCGTCGGAATCATCCCGGGCGGTTAAATTCTGCGCTGCCTTGCTGCGGGTAAAGTTAACGTCGAACGAACTTTTAACGTCAACCTCGCAGCAAACTCACACCGAGTTCCTGCAGTAAATCACTCGCGACAGCCTGCTGTGTCAGCTCGAGTTCTGC
The DNA here is from genome assembly GCA_029706075.1 of Aldrovandia affinis. Classification (NCBI taxonomy): domain Eukaryota; kingdom Metazoa; phylum Chordata; class Actinopteri; order Notacanthiformes; family Halosauridae; genus Aldrovandia; species Aldrovandia affinis. Next base: position 610,603 of record JAINUG010000344.1, on the reverse strand, counting down.
TGTCCCGTGCACTTCCACAGGCACTTCCACAGGCACTTCCAGCCACCATTTGCGTTGTGGCGAACGCAAATACACCGTTAGGTACTGTTGCGGATACAAGTATAATAATAATATACTCACTGTCAACTGGGATCAGGGGCCTGTCTCACGAAGGAAGTTCAACATAGTCAGGGTATCATAGTCAGTAGAGCGTGGTTCTGTGTGGCTCAGTAGGTAGAGCGTGGTTCTGTATGGCTCAGTAGGTAGAGCGTGGTTCTGTGTGTCTCAGTAGGTAGAGCGTGGTTCTGTGTGGCTCAGTAGGTAGAGCGTGGTTCTGTGTGGCTCAGTAGGCAGAGTGTGGTTCTGTGTGGCTCAGTAGGTAGAGCGTGGTTCTGTGTGTCTCAGTAGGTAGAGCGTGGTTCTGTGTGGCTCAGTAGGTAGAGTGTGGTTCTCTGTGTCTCAGTAGGTAGAGCATGGTGCTGACAATGCTTAGGCTGTGGGTTCAATTCCCACTGGGGACCACATATACTGAAAAATGTCTGCATTCACTACTGTCACTTTGGATAAAAAGCGTCTGCTAAATGGCATATATTATATTATTTTATCCAGAGCGACTGCAGACAT
>JAINUG010000344.1:595000-600000 GCA_029706075.1 Aldrovandia affinis | reverse complement strand
TCTCAAACTCCAAAGACGATCTTATCGCCTTAAAATTCGTTAATGTGTTGTTCTTGAACATATTTATTTTATATTTATGTATTTAAAATAATGTTAGCATTATCATTGAAAACAAAATTAAGTTTGAGAAGTAGAGTAATATTTATATAAAATATATTTCTTTATATATTATATATTATATAGGCCATATATATATATAAATATTACTCTACTTTTCATGTTGTTTTAAATGTTCAAACTGCAATTCTGTCTCGTGATGTAATCCTGTTAAGATAAAAGCAGGATCATGTACGTGTCCGATCAAACCCAAAATCAATCAATTTTTTTATTTATTACATATTTTCATTTCCCGCAGGCTGGACTGGAACGCGAGTGGCCGTGGGCAACTTCACTTCGAACAACGTACCTTTACCTGTCGCTCCCCTCGGCAAACTTATTTTAGGGAGAAAACCGCCTTCCACACACGTTTATTGATCGTAAATTCATTTACAAAGGCAAGTACATAAAGCTGCAATCAGTTGCAAGCTGCAAAAAGGAGAGAACGTACAAAAATGGCATCCCTATAGTTTATGAGAATCTGGCCAAACCGGCCGATCTGACAGCCAACACAGGACAGGAGAAAGATTGACGCGCCTTTTATTGTCAAACGCATGTTTCAGGTCAAGCGATTGAGAGAGTCACAGTACATCAAACAGCCTTCTCACCACGTTAGAGAGAGAGTGAGAGAGAGAGAGAGGAACATCACCATTAATCCAATAACACAATCACAGTATCCGAGTCAGGTTTGCCTTCGCAGTTATTCACGAAAATGACCTGTGACCTGTCTCGGTGCTTTTGCAGTTGCGTTTCATACAGTAGACTATGTAACCCCGGTAACCAGTGTAAACATTAAAAGGCAATAACCCGTTTTGGCGTAAGCCTAGAGTGCGGAGCGCAGGTGGGGTTCCCCCCTAGGGGCAGGCAGACCCACTGGGGGGCGTGGGGGGCGGGGACGGGCTCTTCAGAGGCAGGGCGTCGCCCGGATTCACCAGAACCACCACGTTCTCCTTCTTGGACAGCCAGAAGGCAGGGTACAGGGGCTCCAAAAACTCTGCCCGGTACTGGTGGATGAGGGTCATGGAGTCGGCCACGCCGTAGAAGGCCAGACGGCCGCTGGCGTGGTCCACGTACACCCCGATCCTCGTGAACCTGGGGGCCTCCAGCGCCGTCTCCTCGTCTCCGTGCCAGGCGGCGAAGCTGCGCCCGTTCCAGTGCAGGCACCAGGAGAAGCCGTTGCCCGTGATGCAGCCGTTGCTCTCCGCCGCCTGGCGGTCGATGCTCTTGTAGGTGAGGCCCACGTGCGCGCCCTCCGCCGCTCACGTCCACCTCGAAGTAGTGGCGGCCCAGGTAGAAGCTCTCGGCCGCCAGCACCTGGCGCCAGTGCTGGAAGCGCTCGGGCACGTCGGGGTAGCTGTGCTGCCAGGGCGTGGTGTTCGTCACCTTCCTGTTCTCCTCCGTCAGGCGCAGGAACTTGTGCACGGTGTCCGGGTCAAAGGTCAGCGGGGCGGCGTCTGTGGATGAGACGCTTTTTAGACTCCGCTGCCACTGAATTCTGTACGTCCAGCCAACTGTCATCTCCACGGCCTACTGGCTTAATACTTATTGTATATGTATACTTGCTTACTCATTTATAAAAAAATAAAAATAAAATAAAATAAAATAAAGATCAAGTGAGTTCTCAAAACCCACCTCTTCAGACTCCTATGTTCCTGTTTATGGTTTTTTTTTTTTTGTTTTGTTTCCATTTATTTCTTGATGATGTTTGATTGAATTTTGTATTGATGCATTCTATTTTTATTGATACATCTGCTGAGCGCTATAGAAATAAAGTTTTACATCACTTACACTGCCACTGAATTCTTGCATCTAATATCACCACTGCCTACTTGCTCAATACTTACTGTATATGTATCCTGCTTACTCCCCCCAAAATAAATAATTTACTAACCGTTTCCTTCCCAGTGTTACAGGAATGGTATGCAGTTGCCTGCAATGATGTCTATCGCTGTATTACTGCACTGATCTCGTGTGTGAACTATGATTGTTCCTACCATGTATTAATGCACATCTTGTAAGTTGCTCTGGATAAGAGCGTCTGCTAAATGCTTAAAATGTAAATGTAATGAGACAATCAAACGTTGTGTAAGGCGTGTGGTGCGGGTGCAGGGGTCCCTGGTCACAGGGTTGCGCTGGATTTTGTCGCTCAGCACGATCACACAGCTACCTCGCCTCACATGCTGTCTTTGGTCTGAACTGGTTGCCGATTTACAGTGAACACAACAACCAGCAGGCTCCAGGACCAGCGTTCCCTGCCCCTGGTGTTAGAGTTTTATTTAACACGCGCGTTAGAGTTTTTATTTAACACGCACGTTAGAGTTTTATTTAACATGCGTGTTAGTTTTATTTAACACGCGCGTTAGAGTTTTTTATTTTTATTTTAATTTTATTTGTTTCTGATTTTATCCCATTTTCTCCCAATTTGGTAGCCAATTAGACCCGCTATTTTTTTTTTTTTAACGTCAATCCCCCCCTAGTAATGTTCGCTGCCGTAGTCCTGCGACCGGTAGTGACGAAGGCAAAGTGACGCCTCTTCCGAGACGTCACTCGCCAAGCCGTCGACCGAACCCGGTACTTACAGGGCCACTCTTATACGCAGCGAACGTCCCTGGGCCGGCTTCCCTCCCCACTCCCTGGGGCGGACAGCCAGTTAGAGTTTTAACGTGTGTAGCGATTGCCCAGTGCTCGTAACAAAGGAATGATCTCAGGGCACTTCTAGCATTACATTTTTGGTATGAAATGATTTCAAACAATTTGTAAAGAGATTGGGTTACATTAAAAATATATATATTATGAGAGATTCCTATTCCATATCATAAGTTAATTCCAATTGTTATGCTGTGATTCAGAGTTTTGTGTTTATAAACGTTGATGCTGTGATTCAGAGTTTTGTGTTTATAAACGTTGATGCTGTGATTCAGAGTTTTGTGTTTATAAACGTTGATGCTGTGATTCAGAGTTTTGTGTTTATAAACGTTGATGCTGTGATTCAGAGTTTTGTGTTTATAAACATTGATGCTGTGATTCAGAGTTTTGTGTTTATAAACGTTGATGCTGTGATTCAGAGTTTTGTGTTTATAAACATTGATGCAATGCTTATGGAGGTGAGGTTGAAAGTATTGCCGCTGAATTCATATGGTTTCCCTGAAAGACTCACACTTCATGAAGTCGTCCCGCGTCACTGGCTGGGGCAGGGAGACGCAATGCTTCGCGGCGACTATGGCTCGCACCGTCGTTTTGATGCCCAGCTTGTCTGAGGGCGAGAGAGAGAAGATTAGATGACCAGTCTCACACCTTAACGCTCCAGAACCCAAAGGACGCTTAGCCACTTGTGAACTGTCTCAAAGCAAGACACAGCGTTTCAGTCCGTCCCCCCTGACTAGGGCTGCCACCCGTCCCGGATTTTCCGGGATTGTTCTCTTCTTTCAGCGACTGTCCCGGAAAATCTGTATTCCTAAAAACTAATTGTCCCGGTTTTTAGTCAAAATGCACTTCTATCGTTTCATGACTGTTTCTAAGAAATCTGAGGTTTCATCAGACTCGTTTCATTTCTCTCTGTGCTGTTTTCTTCCTGATTGTCAATGTGACTATCGTATGCGTCCTCAAAAACAAAACCTCGTCATTTTATTTGATTGGAAGCCAAACTGAGAGCGTTACCTTATTGCCTAGCAACTGCCTGGGTTGCGTGTGCGTGTGACAGTTCTAACGTTGGTTCAGTAACGGTAACGTTAGCTTTTCAAAAACATTTACACGTTTACATTTTAGTTTGTTGCCTATATTTTTCCAAATTAAGGGGGGAGGCCAGACGAGGAGGATAACAGCAGCAGCCAGCCAACCAAAAAGAAAAAACATTGTACAACATAAAATAATACAACATAAAATAATATTTTGCAGAATGGGTAAGGCCTACCCAAGGGGATCCATTTTCTGCAACCTGTCTTGTATGTCCAGCCAAAATAGTAGTCAAATATGAAGGTAAAACGGCACTTGAAATGCACGCAAAGTCAAATGAGCATCAGAGTTTTGTACAAAGTACACACAGGAATCTGAGCATTGCAACATTCACGACAAAAAATAGTTCATCCGAGGAGGACAGAACTGCAGTAGCGGAATTAACTTCAGTATATCATGGCGTGCAGCATGGACACAGCTACTTATCTACAGACTGTGGCTGTAAGGTTAGTGCTAAACCTTACAGCCAGAAATGATTAGCTACAGAGTTGAAAAATGCTCCTTATTTTCCTGTGTGTTCTGACGCATCAAACTCTGGCCACGCTAAACTTTACCCATACACAGTCCAGTATTTCCATGAAGCAGAGTGTTTAGTATGGACTACTGGAATTTTACAAAGACCCTGAGGAAACTAGCAGAGATATTTAGGAGCAGATTGTCAACATCACAGAAAGTAATGGCCTGTCTGTCAGTCAAATTAGTGCCTATGGTGCCGATAATGGATCAGTTAATTTTGTCCAGCAATCATTTTTTCATATTAGCTAATGTATTAAATACCCCTCTTTAAACAATGGTACACATTCATTTTGGTGTAAAGGGACAGCAGCCCGAGTCCAGAGCGAGTGCTTCTGCAGGTGTGAGTACGTCAGCACAAATATAGGTAAGAGGCTTTACTATGTAACATCTGAATAGCGCATAAGAGTAGGCTATAATGGTTACAAAGCGCATATGGTTTCCAACCTCACCCCCCAAAAAAGTGTCCCAGATTTTCAGAAGTCAAAGGTGGCAACCCTACCCCAGACCCCAACGCCACTGCTCTCTGCCAGGATGAATTATGATCTTTATGAACCGTGAAAATAGGATGTTTTCCGCGTGGCTCAGAAAGCAGGGCAATTCAGATCTGCTTCCCGCTGATTGGCTGAGTCGAGAGCAGTCGTCGGGGTAACCAGGAG
>JAINUG010000344.1:577500-590000 GCA_029706075.1 Aldrovandia affinis | reverse complement strand
GTGTGTGTGTGTGTGCAGTTGAACTTTCCCACAGCCTGTCTCTCTGCAGATCCCAGCAGGTGTGCAGAGGGCACAGGTTAGTTCAGCTAGAATGGCCGACCAGTTCCACCAGATCGAGTGAGAAGGGCAGATTTCAGGTGCGGTCTGTGCGCTCTCTCCATAATCACCTCTGCAGGAAGCGCCCTTCTCCTCAAAGCACATTGAATTGCCATTGTTGTTTGAAAAACTGGGGGAAACAACGTCTTCCTGAAGCACATGTCATGAGCTGAACTCATTGTGAGTTCCTCTTTAGTTTATCAGCTTTTACAAACAAAGCTTCAACATGAATCAGACCCCACACACAACCTCAACATGAACCAGGCCCTACACACAACCTCTGGCAGTGTAATGGTTAGGGAGCTGGGCTTGTAACTCAGAGGTTGCAGGTTCAATTCCCAGGTGGGGCACTGCTGTTGTACCCTTGAGCTAAAGGTACTGAATTGCGATGTAAATGTAACCTCAACATGAACCAGACAGGCCCCGCTACGCTGCTCCATCTCGTCTAACCGGAACGTCACATTGACTTTAGATTTGAGAAACAACCTTCAAAAATATTTATTTTTATCCATTGCTGCACGTCTGGAGCTTTCTGAAAAGAAGGGGAAGTGTTGGGACAGAATACAAGTCTCACTTTCCATTTGGGCTTCCACTTCCTCCCAGAGAACCTGAAACTCGACCGACCAACGCGAAACTGCCCTCCACCCCTCCACCCCAAACATTACATTTGACATTTTAGGCATTTTGCAGACGCTCTTATCCAGAGCGACTTACACAGTTTACTGCTTCCTTACATTACTACATTACTACATTCCTTTACATATAATCCATTTATACAGCTGGATATTTTACTGAAGCAATTCAGATTAAGTACCTTTAGCTAAAGGGTACAACAGCAGCGCCCCACCTGGGAATTGGACCTGCAACCTCTGAGTTACAAGCCCAGCTCCCTAACCATTATGCTACTGCCAGCCATGTAGTGGCGAAACTGCCCTCCAGCCTTCCACCCCCTCCACCCCTCCACTCCCCCACCCTTCCACCCCAAACGAAACTGCCCCCCACCCCAAACGAAACTGCCCCCCAGCCCCCCACCCCGCGCCTCAGGGGTGGGATGTGGTGCAGAGACACAGGGATGTGAAACAGACTGTCTGTCTGTACCTGCTGCTGGGGCCCAGTAGCCTGATAAGGAGGACAGCCATTGTGTGTGTGTGGGTGTGTGTGTCATGCTGATAACGCTCACTGTGAGGACTTCCTGTTTCAGTGGGATTAATGCGCGGGGGGGCCTGGAGGAGAAGCACAGTGTGCATGACAGGTGTGAAGCCTCTGTCCTGACCCCCCGCTGGTGGAGGAACCTTCCGCAATTGGTCAGGACCGCGGAATCACTGGCCATCTTCCGCAAGAGACTCAAAACCCACCTTTTCAGACTCCACTACCACTGAACTCTGTGCATCTAGCCAATTGTCATCACCACTGCCTACTTGTTCAATACTTTTTATATATGTAAAAAAACCAACTAAACTTTTCCTTCCCAGTGTTACAGGTATGGTACGCAGCTGCCTGCAACGATGTCTATCACTGTATTACTGCACTGATCTCTTGTGTGAACTATGATTGTTCCTACCATGTATTAATGCACATCCTGTAAGTCGCTCTAGATAAGAGCGTCTGCTAAATGCCTAAAATGTCAAATGTAACTCTAACCCTCGTCCCAAACAAAAACAATAAAACATAGCTGACCCTCCCCGACCCTGACCCCTGACCCTGGTCATGTGATTGGAGCTATTTCTGACTCAGGATCTGTCAGGCGGCGGTGTGAAAAATTGCTCGATAGCGCCGGGCTGAAGCGGCTGTGTCTGATTGGTTGGCCGGATGTAGCGTGTGAAGGGCGCTAATGGGTGAGGAGGGTGGGGGGGGGCATTGAGACTCTCGTACATCTAGCCAATTGTCATCACCACTGCCTACTTGTTCAATACTTTTTGTACATGTATCTCTGCTTACTCCTCTTTTAAAAGAAAAAAAAAAGAAAAAAATGTAGCCTACTAACTTTTTCCTTCCTAGTGTTACAGGCAGTGCTTAATTTGTGCCGGGGCAAATGCCAAGAATCCGGTATTGCGCCCCGGCAAATGTCTTACTCAGAATCAGAGCCCCGGGCTCATGAATATCTAAAGTGCGACAACAACGCGTATTTTAACAGACTTAATAGACGAGAAACAAATCCTGCTTTCAGAGTGTTCACGGAGAAATCGGGAGAACAAGTTACAGCCCTTGAAGGATCTCTTAATCACTGTTAACACCGTATCAATTTCCAGCGCAGAGTGCGAGAGAGGTTTCTCACAAATCTAATCTGCACGTCAACAAGAGCGTCTTTAAAAACAGCAACCATGTCATCGCTCCTGTTTTTAACCCTTGTTGCTTCACCACTGGAAAGTTACCATTAGACCAGAGGGAGGGACAGAAATGCAGCGACACAGAGGTAGGAAAAGGTGTGTGGTTGGGGGAGGCGAGTTGAGCCCTGGCATTTCTTATTTTACTAATTAAGCACTGGTTACAGGTATGGTATGCAGCTGCCTGCAATGATGTCTATTGCTGTATTACTGCACTGACCTCGTGCGCAAACTATGATTGTTCCTACCATATATTAATGCACATCTTGTAAGTCGCTCTGGATAAGAGCATCTGCTAAGTGCCTAAAATGTAAATGTACATGTCGTACGCTTCAGTCACATGACCACATGAACATTCGGTAAATCAATTCCACCCTGATATCAGGAAGTGTTTTCTACACAGAGTCGTCTCACAGGAACACTTTGGGCTGCAAGTCCAGGCTTGACGCAGGGCTGCATGCGGTCTGGAGCAGCGGTATTCCCAAGGATCACGGCAAGCACAGAGACCCACCAATCAACAGCAAGCACCACAGAGACCCACCAATCAGCAACAAGCACAGAGACCCACCAATCAACAGCAAGCACCACAGAGACCCACCAATCAGCGACAAGCACAGAGACCCACCAATCAGCAACAGTGAGCTCACCATTCGGAGGTGCGGCGGAATTCACACCGTGCAAAAACAACGCTCGTATAAATTAATAAATGATGGAAACCAAACTTCCGCAGCCATCAGAAATGACCTGTTTATTTTAACGTGTAAAGGCTGTTTTACAGCTGTCAAAAATGCCTATAGATACGTGTTCTAAAACAATCCAGTGTTCTAAAAATCATGTGCCTTGCGATCCACTACAAATTGCCTTGAGGTTAAAACCATGTCAGGATGGCTTGTGTTAAGGGCCGCGTATGTTTTGTTTACCCCCAGAAAGCTCACAGGAGTCGGCCAAAGTCCCCCTGGCCTGTGTGCTTCTGCCCCCCTGTATAAGTGACCTGGCCTGTGTGCTTCTGCCCCCCGTATAAGTGACCTGACAGAGTTATTGGGCCCCTGGGAGCGCCGGTATGATCAGCTAGCCGGTATCCTGTTTTCGAAGCATGTAGTCTTACATACGTATCCTGTCCTCCAATGAAATGGAAGACAGAGACCGGAGTAAAAGACGACCGCTGGCTAAACCTTCTTCAGAGCACCGAGCACAAGGAGGCCAGCAATGGCACACACTCACACACGCTCACACACTCACACACGCTCACTCACACACACACGCTCACTCACACACACACACACACACACACACACACACACACACACTCACACACTCACACACACACACACTCACACACACACTCTCTCTCTCTCACACACACACACACACACACACACACACACACACACACACACACACACACACACACACACACACACACACACACACACACACTGTGTACCTCTATCTCTCTCCTGGCCTCTCTGACGGGCAGGGTGTTGTGTCCGCGGTGTTCCTCGGCTGCGCAGTCGGAGCAGACGCAGCAGGCGTCTGCGCGGCAGTACAGCTCCAGCGCGCTGCGGTGGCTCTCGCAGGTCCGGCGCTCGATGTCGCGCAGCGGCTCCACCAGGCGGTGGCTGTGGAAGCGGGCGCTCTCCAGGTGGGGGCGCAGGTGAGCCTGGCAGTACGACACCAGGCAGGTGAGGCAGGACTTGAGCGCGCGGCGCGGGCTCTCGATGCACGAGTCGCACACCACGTCATCGGGCCCCAGGGCCTCCTCCGCCGGGCCCTCGGGGGCCTCCTCCGGGCCCCCTGCTGCTTTGGGGGCCTCCTCCTGCAGGCCCGCCTGGGTCTTGGTCTCGTCTGGGCTTTTGGGGCCCTGAGGGGCCTCTGTCTCCCCGATGCTGTCGGTCAGGGGGGGGACCGGGGCCCCCCCATTCTCCTCCTGGGGGGCCAGGGGCGTGTCGGGCTCCACAGCTGCATCCAACATGTCCTCCTCTTTCTCCATCTCTCTCTGTTTCTATCAGTCTATCTCTCTCTCTCTGTCTCTTTCACTTTCTCTGTTTCTATCTATCTATCTCTCTGATACAGGTACTCTCTCTCCCTCTCTCTCTGTCTCTCTCTCTCTCTCTCTCTTTCACTTTCTCTGTTTCTATCTATCTATCTATCTATCTATCTATCTATCTCTCTCTCTCTCTCTCTCTCTCTTTCTTTCTCTCTCTCTGTTTCTATCTCAGTCTCTCTCTGTGTTACTATCAGTCTATCTCTCTGTATCTCTCCCTCTCAGTCTATTTCTCTCTCTCTGTGTTTCTCTCTCTTTCTCCCTGCCTCCGTTCACAAGCCGCACCTAAAGCCTGTGAGCGGCAGAAGCAGAGGCGTCAGTTTTACTCTTACATCCCTCCCCCTCCTGTCCGTCAAACTCTTACATCCCTCCCCCTCCTGTCCGTCAAACTCCATATATGGCAGAGGGAGGGCGGGGCCAGCAGGGGGAGGAGATTTATTTGGAATGTTGTTTGGAATGTTTAAAAAAAAAAAGAAGTTGCGGAAACACAGTCAGAGGAGGTTTTATGCTTTGTTCACTCTCCCCTCATTAAACTTTCTTCTGACTGTCTCGCTCTCTCGTTCCGTACGGCAAGTGCTAGTCAAACCCGGTGCTTGTTACTGACAATCCCACCTGTATATCAAGAGATTAACCCCAACCCCAACCCGACCTGTATGTCAAGAGATTAAAGCTGGTTTCACATTTCTGACTCATCTTTATAGAATGTGGATGTTGTCACTGTTTGTGTTTGTGTTGCTAATGGGGAGCTAAACAGCAACGTTTTTGTTTGTTTGAGAAAATCTGAGAAAGAGTAGCGTCAAGCGAGTTTTGAGTGACGATCTGGAGCTCTGCTGCCACCTAGTGACGCCATAACAACATTGCCCAAATGCAAACTTCAGACATGGGCCACGAATGACACCACCTCTTAATTCCGTCTCTATGAAACTAGCGCATTAAATTAATCTTAGGTTCAAGTGGTCAAAAGGCTTTGGTCAAAACTACATGCATTTGATGATGTCATTAGAGTTTTTCTCAATTGTTTAAACATGTTTTTCCAAAACAATGACCCCTTTTCTCAAAACTATAAAAGCAAAGCTCAATCAGTAAACAGTTTTGGCAAAATCCCTCAAACCTCTTGCAAAATGAGACACTGCACTCAAAACTATGTGAACTCTTCTCAAAATGACACTTTTACCAAAATGACACGTGCATCAGATGACCAGACTACTGAGGACTCATTGCACACTGGTTTGATTAAATAAAAACACTGCTATGAAAATCTAAACTTTTCACCAATTCATTTATAGTGTTATAAACTTACACTGTGTGCAGACGGCTGGTGTAACAGATTATTACTGTAGGAACTCGAATATAAAATGAATACACAAATACAGCATAATTTTTTTTTTTAAAAAAAAATAGTTTTGTACTGCACATTTCAGTAAATAGCATAGGGAAAACAGAACAGGACAATTCGGTAGGTATTTGTAGCGACCTGTGTCGGCTTCCCTCCCCCCTCCCTGGGGCGGACAGCCAATTGCCGCCCCGATGGCACTCCTGGCCAGAGCTGACTCTGGCGCGATGGGGAATCAAACCGCGGTCGCCGTGGCCAGCATCGGACGTTGTAACCACTAGACCACGCGGGAGGCCCAATTTAATTTCTTAGCGGAGTTTGCCTGTGGCCCTTTTATCTGTGCTAAATCTCTGATCACTGATAATTCAGGCCAGTAGTGTTTGTACCTGTGTGGTCGATTGATAAAGTGTTTATCATTCTGAATGGCAGTGCTTGTCCTGTGAACACAAGAGTTTTTATTGATGAAGATAACAAGTAACAAAGTTTATTGCTGACAAAATTGTTTAAAAATACTTAAGAGGCAAATTGGATACAAAAACAAATGACAATGATGCCTAGTGTCTGAGCTCTCTGCTGCCCCCTAAGATTGATCAATGCAAGTGTCACATAAATGAGAAAGTGGTTCAAAAAGGAGAGTGAAAGTGCACCAGTGCTATCGGTTTACAAAATATACATGAAAGTTTAACACATGGATATTGACACAGTCAATAATGCACGCAGGTTTGAATTAGGCAGGCAGTGTGGTATAATGGTTAGGTAACTGGGCTGAGGTTAGAGGTTCAATTCCCAGGTGGGGCACTGCCGTTGTACCCTTGAGCTAAAGGTACTTAACCTGAATTGCTTCAGTTACTATCCAGCTGCATAAATGGATTGTGTGTAAAGAAATGTAAACTGTAAGTTGCTCTGGATAAGAACGTCTGCTAACTGCCTGTAATATAATATAATATAATATAGGCAGATATTCAAATCTTATTATAATCCAAAAAATAACACTAAATTTTATAGAACATCTAAAAATAAGCCCAGACAATTCTTTACAATGCAAGGCTCTACAAACCCAAGAGCTCAGCCCAGAAAAGTGTCCCCTCAGTCAGCTGGTCCTGAAACTCACTACATATACTAACACAAACCAGCAGGTCAGAACTGCTTCACAACCAATTAGAGTCAACCAAATTATTAAACAAACCAAAATCACCTGCTTGGAACATTGGTACAAAATCGCTAAATTAACTGAATTTCTACCGGACCCTAAACAGAGAATACACACTGGCAGAGTATCTCTTCTCTGTCAGAGATACAAAGCAGAGACAGATCCTGACCAAGTACAGGCTCAGTGACCACACGTTAGCAATTGAAAAATATCATGGCTACCAAAAGAATAACGTATCTGTGGTCACTTTGAGACAGGAGAGGTAGAGACGGTAATGCACTTCCTCCTACATTGTGTGAAGTATTCTGAAATCAGAAAAGTATATTTCTGTAAATTTGGCAAATTCAAAAATAAATTCCTTCCCCTGAATAATGAGGAAAAGCTGTGAGTCCTTTTGGGGGAGGGACCAACAGCCCCACTCACAGCGCAATATGTATTAGCCTATCACAACCTGAGGGACAGTGAGTGACCAACCAATAATATATATATATATACTATATAGAGATATAATCATGAATGCATTGAGATTATGATAGCATAAATTTATAATTCATTGATTATATCATAATTTGTAAGTTCTTATGTTATGTATAAAAAATAACGTTTATTTTCTCATGTTCAAATGTATACAATACTTGTGTGTTTTACATTTTACATTGTAGGCATTTAGCAGAAGCTCTTATCCAGAGCGACTTACACAGTTTACATTTATTTACATACAATCCATTTATACAGCTGGATATTTTACTGAAGCAATTCAGGTCAAGTACCTTTAGCTCAAGGGTACAACAGCAGTGCCCCACCTGGGAATTGAACCTGCAACCTGGTTGAGTTACAAGCCCAGCTCCCGAACCATTACACTGCACTGCCACCCTGTGCCAATGCCAGTATTTTTTTTTAACGCAGGCTTTTTCCTTTTTGATTTTATTGATTTTTAAAGCACATAACAGACATAGCACAAGCCAACAATTGGTTTTGTTCACATTTTACCCATTTCACGCTATGGATGAACAAACCAACAGATAAGCTATCGCCTAGACAAGGATACAGACAGACAAACCCTGACGAGTGCACATTGACCAACACCGAGACAAACAGAGACAGACAGACAGCCAGACAAACATATTTGACCAAGACAGACCCACATGGGGCGGGGAGGAGGGTGATGGTCTCCGATAGGTTTTCGCTGACTTTCTTTAATTTGCCTCTCTTGCTTAACTTTTAAGAAATTCTTGTTATTTTCTTCTCCACTGGTCCACTCCTGCTGCTCGTTCGGGGGATAAAACCAATAGCAAATTGTTCCATGTTTCCTCAACTTGCTGCTCCTCTCCATGTTTAAAGCGTATTTCATTACGTTTTCCCACTCTACTATTTTTGGTGCCATGCTTGCTTTCCAGTTCTTTAAAATAATATTTTTTCATTACTGCTGACTCGAGGAAAGTACAATTATTTTTGCATGGGTTTTTGTTCATTCAGAATTATGCTTAACCTCGTGAAGTAGGCATATCGATTGTGATATGTCCAATTGTTTATGTAATTCTTTTGATAAAATCTTCTCCATTTCACCCGAGTTTATCTATTCCCTATTGTAATATTTACGCTCTGTATTTCATGCCAATAAAGCACATTGAATTGAATGCCTGTAATGTAATGTAATGTAATGTAATTGAACTCGCTGGAGGCAGAACCAACTCCGTTATACTGGCGCCCTTCTCTCTAGATAGCATTTGTTGGTTTATGGCAGATATAGCTAGCTAGTTGCTAGCTAATATGTGTGGCTCAATTTATTCAAAGTATACAAGTTTATTCAAAGTATAAAAGCCGTCGTTGGCCACTACTACTAGCAAGCCCAGCGAAAGTTATTTTATTCCCTTCCAGTTTCGCAAGCCATCTGAATTGCTGAACAAGCTTATTTAAAATCTTTCAAACTGGCCACCGCTATGACCAAATATTTGCCAACTGATCGGCTCTAGCCAGAAAGCTACGTGATAGCTAACTCAGCTAACTAGTTAGCTCATCAAGGTAGCTAGTTGGATCTTTCCCAATAGGGTAGCTACCGTAAGCTAGTGTGTAAATATGTGTGTAGATGCGACGTGTATTTGCATTCTCCGTGGATGCTTGCGGAGTGTTGTCACGTACAGCTCATGTTTCTATTTATATTATGAGCTCGATAGCCCGTTATGTCAGTTAGCTACTTTCGCTGCTAGTTAGTTGACGACACAGTTCACAACATTTAGTCAGCTAGATAACTTTATGTTATGTTTAGATATGAAAATAGCTGTAAAATGGCTGTAAAATAAATCTAAGATGTATTGCCGAATAGCACTTATCTAGTAGTCTTGCTTACCAAATGCACCGCCTTTGTAGCTAGCCAACGTTAGCTTGCTACCAAAATCCTCATCCTCAAATGGCGTTACCCATTTGGCTTCAGTTCACCACCAATTTTGCGACATAGGCTAGCTGTTAACCAGCTTGCTAATTAGCTACAGTATATTAATACGGATAGTCAGATACCATTTATTCGAAATTATCATCAAAAGAAAATGAACCCTGCTTAGTAATGACAATTGCTGATGCAGTTGTCTAAATGTAATAAAGGCCCAGCTAACCCATGGTCTACTACATCAAAAAATATAATTCACATACACTTTACAATGAGAAATTACATTTTGCAGTTTCTGGAGCACACTTTCTTATGTCTGTTATCATTTATATTATTATTATATGGTATGATGGTTTAAACAGGGTTATTTTGTACATCAAGCAATACTGCGTTGCACATTCGACCCTTGCCGATGTTTGCTTCGTTGGTATTTATATTTCCGGCCTCCGTAGTCTAGCGACGAGCAAGCTCCCCTATCTGGCATGGAGCGCCATTAAACATTACATTACATTACAGGCATTTAGCAGACGCTCTTATCCAGAGCGACTTACAGTTTACATTTCTTTACAATCCATTTATACAGATAGATATTAACTGAAGCAATTCAGGTTAAGTACCTTGCTCAAGGGTACAACAGCAGTGTCCCACCTGGGGATTGAACCTGCAACCTTAACGTTACAAGCCCAGTTCCCTAACCATTATACCACACTGCCTGCCTCAACGAACAGACCTCAAGTGGCAGCGAGTGCACTGACATTTGGTCGCAACGCTGTATTCGACAGCCTGTGCGAACGCGCCAAATTCGATTTAGTTTGGAGTGCACTGAGGCCTTTAAACTCTCACTGCCTGACGCAACACACTACCTGACCCAGAGCCCTAATGGTTTCCAGTGGAATTTCCTCCTCAGAAGCCCCACACTTGACAAACAGATATGATCTCTATCGTACACATTTGGCAAAAGCCTTGTTCTGACCTGCCCAAAGGAATCTGCAGCTGAATCAGACAGGAGCTCTCATTTCAATACGAGCATACTTATCTACAAACTGCAACGATCTGTAAATAAATAATAATACAAAGGTCTAATTTGCAGGCAGACAGTCGGGTTTGTAACAGGTAAACTGGCCCACCCACAGACAGGTGGAGGCAGGTGAAATGTAAGCAAGTAGAGGACACACACACATTTGCACACGTATGTTTTACAAAGTTTCCACAGACGTTACCTGTCACTGGTCACCTCACAGCATTAAGGTCGCCATGCCACACCCACTGCGCGCACACACACACACACACACTGCGCCCACACACACACACTCACACACACACACTGCGCCCACACCCACTGCGCGCACACACACACACACACACTGCGCCCACACACACACACTCACACACACACACTGCGCCCACACACACTGTGCCAAAAGTGTGTCGGGAGAAACCAAGTTGGAAAACGAGTCAGGTGAGGGCAGAGCATTCACCTGCAGCATGGTGCACGCACACAGACACACACACACAACTGAGTACACGCGCGCACAAACACACACACACTACTGCGTGCGCACACACACATTCTGTTTAGATTGTTAATATTATCATTCTGCTGTGCGTCAGAGTTCTGAAGTGTTGGCGAGGAGAAGGAGGGAAGAAGAAGGAGAGGAAGGAGTGAGAAGGGACAGGGTAAGCCGAGCGCAGAAAATAAGTGTGGAGAGTGAAGGGAGGGAGAGAGAGAAAAAGAGACAGAGAGCTGAAGAGAGGGGGGGAGAGTAATAGAGAGATAGAGAGGGGGAGGGAGAGGGAGGGGGAGAGGGAGAGTTGTAGAGAGAGGGGGAGACGGAGGAAGAGTAATAGAGAGAGGGAGAGGGAGAGGGGGCGATGTCGTCAGCGTGCCGGGACAGCGGGGCGGTGGAGATGTGGGTCCCTCGTGGGAGGCGGCTGCTCTCAGGGTTGCTGGGGTTGAACGTGGTGCTGCTTGGCGCCGCCCTGGTGGCCGCGGAGGCCTTTAACCCCGCAGGGCTGCGGCGCCAGGAGCCCCAGCTGTTCCTGCTGCTGCTGATGGCCATCAGCCTGGCCTGGATGCTGTGGTACCTGCTGTGGGCCCGACACCAGCCTGGCACCCCCCCTCACACCGACCACCACGCTGGGGGTGTCACTGTCACAGGTACCAGCCCCCTAACACTCTCTAACACCCCCTAACATCCTCTAACACCCTCTAACACCCTCTAACACCCTCTAACACCCTCTAAACACCCTCTCACCTCTAACACCCTCTCACCTCTAACGCTCTCTCACCTGATGCTGAATGATGTGATTGTAATCTAGTGCAAAGAGGTACAGCTAAATGCTATTACAAGTACAAAAAGTGCCTCAATAGCCTTTTCACTATTGATGTGTCTCAATGTTTTAGTTGGTTTCAAAAGTCAGGTCTGTTACTTAACCCTTTGGCAATGAACTTGAGCAATGGTGGAAAAATCTATCTGCATATTGTTTGACCAATATTACTTGGAAAAGTAAAATTCTTTTTCAATAATTATAGATTTTCACCAAAATGTTGAACTGCTTTATCACATGCGAATGTTGATTGTGGTGAAGCAGAAAAACACGGAAATGTTTGCTAAACATTGTGATTCTCGCAAAATAGATTGGCCTCCTTAAACTATGTCAGCCTGACAGAAAAATTGAGCTGAACAATCTTGAAATAGGAACATTTTTTTGGCAATGATACAGAAATGAGCACCTGTCCTCTGAAATGACAAAGCTTTCGGTGGGAAAATGCGAAAGGAAATGTACAATTTATAAAAATGTAAAATGTCAATGTAAATTAGGCAAGCTTCAACACAGGTGTGCGTGTGAAGGGGAGAGGAGTGGAATTTCGGCGCCCATGTAAAACACGAGTGAAAAGGAACACGCCCAATGGCCAAAGGATACAAATATAATATTTCCATAATTGTTTGGAACAGGGAGTTTGTTCCTCAGCAAGCTCTCCTGGAGTTTATGATTAAAGCAGGAAATTCATTACATATCGCACCTGACCGCTGCTAAAACACATGACCTGTAACCAGGGCTTAATTAGTAAAATAAGAGATGCCGGGGCTCAACTTGCCTCCCCCAACCACACGGAGGAAAAAGGGTAAACCTTTCCTGCCTCTGTGTCGCTGCATTTCTGTCTGTCC
>JAINUG010000344.1:560000-572500 GCA_029706075.1 Aldrovandia affinis | reverse complement strand
GAATTGAACCCACAACCTAAGGGTTGCCAACGCCGTGCTCTACCTACTGAGCCACACAGAACCACGCTCTACCTACTGAGCCACACAGAACCACACAGATCCACGCTCTACCTACTGAGTGACACACAGAACCACGCTCTACCTACTGAGACACACAGAACCACACAGATCCACGCTCTACCTACTGAGACACATGGGTGAGGAACGGTCGGATCCTCCGGATGTTGTGGAGGAGAAAACGGCAGGTCAGTGATCGCTGCAATATGGCTCGAGAAGCACAGCTGGTTGTCCAGGGTTACCCCAAGACTCCTGGCAGACTGGGACGGAGACACTATGGAGCTTTCCAGTACTGACCAATCTCAGCCCAAATAAACAAACACCATTTCTGTTTTTAAATAAATGACTGTAAACAATGTTCCAGCTTGTTATAAATCTTTTATTTATAATATATTCTATATATCTTTCAAAGGAAAAAATGTTTATGTTGTGTGTTTTCATACGTTTCACACACTCACACACACACACTCACCACATACACACACACACACTCACCACATATACACACACTCACCACATACACACACACACACACACACTCACCACATACACACACACACACACACACACACACTCACCACATACACACACACACACACACACACTCACCACATACACACACACACACTCACCACACACACACACACTCACCACATACACACACACACACACACACACTCACTCACATACACACACACACACACACACACTCACCACACACACACACACTCACCACATATACACACACACACTCACTCACATACACACACACACACACACACACTCACCACATATACACACACACACACAGAAAGTACATACAAGCTCACACACACACACACTCACCACATACACACACACACACACACTCACCACATACACACACACACACACACACACTCACCACATATACACACACACACAGATACAACACTCACACACACACACACTCACTCACACACACACACACACACACTCACCACATACACACACACACACACACACTCACCACATACACACACACACACACACTCACCACACACACACACACTCACCACATACACACACACACACACACTCACCACATACACACACACACACACACACTCACCACATATACACACACACACAGAAAGTACATACAAGCTCACACACACACACACAGAAAGTACATACAAGCTCACACACACACACACAGAAAGTACATACAAGCTCACACACACACACTCACCACATATACACACACACACAGAAAGTACATACAAGCTCACACACACACACACAGAAAGTACATACAAGCTCACACACACACACACACACACAGAAAGTACATACAAGCTCACACACACACACTCACTCACATACACACACACACACAGAAAGTACATACAAGCTCACACACACACACACAGAAAGTACATACAAGCTCACACACACACACACAGAAAGTACATACAAGCTCACACACACACACCTTTTCTATCCCTGAATGGATGCTGAATTTATGGCCACATTATTTATGATTATTATAATAATCAGGTTGTTATTGAATAATAATAATGATCAAAACAACAGCAGAGCCAGGATGGAGCCTCTTCCTCTTCCTCTTCCTCTTCCTCTTCATCAGACAGCTCCTCCCCCTCCTCCCCCCCCTCACTCTCCCCCTCATCTCTCCCCCCCACTCCCCCTCTCACTCTCCCCCTCCCTCCCTCCCCTCTCACTCCCCCTCTCACTCTCCCCCTCCCTCCCCCTTTCACTCCCCTTTTCACTCCCCCTCACTCTCCCTTTCACTCTCCCCTCCCTCCCCCTCACTCCCTCCCTCCCTCTCTCTCCTCTGCAGCTGTGGGTGATTCCTGCGTTTGGGGTGCACCCCCAGTTTGAGAATGGTTTGGGGAAGCGTTTCTATGGTTTCACGGCCTGGTTCATCCTGGTCAACCTGGGGCAGCCCCTGGGTGTGTTCTACAGGATGCACTCTGTGGGAGCGCTGATGGAGCTGCTGCTCACCTCCTGACCCTGCTCACCTCCTGACCCTGCTCACCTCCTGACCCTGCTCACCTCCTGACCCTGCTCACGGTCTGACCCTGCTCACCTCATGCCAGCCTTTCCTCTTGTTTATTTATTTACCCCTCAAAAATGTAAAAAAAAAATTATTTTCCTCCTTCTATTTTGGCCAAACACCATCACTGCGCCATCTGCTGGCCAAACACAGTCACTGCGCCCCCTTCTGGACAAACACTATCACTGCGCCCCCTGCTGGCCAAACACAATCACTGCGCCCCTGCTGGCCAAACAGCATCACTGCCCCCTTCTGCAGTAGTCCAGACGTGAGATCACCAGGGCCTGGACCAGGAGTTGAGTGGCCTCTTGGGTGAGGAACGGTCGGATCCTCCGGATGTTGTGGAGGGAGAAACGGCAGGTCCGAGTGATCGCTGCAATATGGCTCGAGAAGCACAGCTGGTTGTCCAGGGTTACCCCAAGACTCCTGGCAGACTGGGACGGAGACACTATGGAGCTTTGCAACACTTTGGTACTGACCAATCTCAGCCCAAATAAACAAACACCATTTCTGTTTTTAAATAAATGACTGTAAACAATGTTCCAGCTTGTTATAAATCTTTTATTTATAATATATTCTATATATCTTTCAAAGGGAAAAAAATGTTTATGTTGTGTGTTTTTCATAACGTTTCACACACTCACACACACACACACACACTCACTCACATACACACACACTCACTCACACACACACACACTCACTCACATACACACACACTCACTCACACACACACTCACTCACATACACACACACACACACACACTCACTCACATCACATACACACACACACACACACACACACACAGAAAGTACATACAAGCTCACACACACACACCTTTTTCTATCCCTGAATGGATGCTGAATTTATGGCCACATTATTTATGATTATTATAATAATCAGGTTGTTATTGAATAATAATAATGATCAAAACAACAGCAGAGCCAGGATGGAGCCTCTTCCTCTTCCTCTTCATCAGACAGACCAGAGCAGGTGGGCGGGTCCTGCTCCTGTCACTCACTCTCCTCGGCCCCGCCCCCTACACCCTCTGGATCTCGAAGAGCCGCACGTCCGTGTCGTACCAGATCGGGGGGTCCACGTTGCTATGGAGACAGAGGAGGACGGAACGTGGTCAGGGCTGGGATTGAGACCCGGTCACTCCCCCACTCTGCAAGCGCACCGTCATAAGAAACCTCGTATTCACAGGACCAGTATTAGTGTAGCGGTCAGGGGAACTGGGATTGTAGCTCAGAGGCTGCAGGTTCGATTAGGGCTGGCAGTGTAATGGTTAGGGAGCTGGGCTTGTAACTCAGAGGTTGCAGGTTCAATTCCCAGGTGGGGCACTGCTGTTGTACCCTTGAGCTAAAGGTATTAACCTGAATTGCTTCAGTAAAATATCCAGCTGTATAAATGGATTGTATGTAAAGAAATGTAAACTGCGTGAGTTGCTCTGGATAAGAGTGTCTGCTAAAATGGCTGCAATTATAATAAAGCATTTCACATTTATTATTGATTTAAATTATAATTATAATAGCTGGATATTTTACTGAAGCAATTCAGGTTAAGTACCTTGCTCAAGGGTACAACAGCAGTGCCCCACCTGGGAATCGAACCTGTAACCTCTGAGTTACAAGCCCAGCTCCCTAACCATTACACTACACTGCCAGCCTTTTACTACTAAGCATCCTATTAGAAGCGATACTGGACATCCTTCCACAGACTGGATCTCTTTATTAAACTGAACTGCACAGGCCTCCCATGTGGCCCAGTGGTTACAACGTTCGATGCTGGCCACAGCGACCGGGGTTCAATTCCCCATCTCGCCAGAGTCAGCTCTGGCCGGGAGCGCCACCAGGGGGCAGCGATTGGCTGTCCGCCCCAGGGAGGGGGGAGGGAAGCCGACAGGACGTTCACTGCACATAAGAGTGGCTCTGGAGTACCGGGTTACGGTTGACGGCCTGGCGAGTGCCGTCTCGGAGGAGACGATACGTCACCTTTGTCACTGCTGATCTCAGGGCTACGGCAGTGAACTCACAATACGAGAGGAGGGGGATTGACATGAAAAAGAGAGGGTATAATTGGTTACTAAATTGGGAGAAAATCAGAAACAAAATCCTTAAGGAACAAGGTCCCTGGGGAAAGGAAAGCATCTGACCTGTGACCCCTGACCCGTGACCCCTGACCCCTGACTCACCGCAGGTAGATCACGCCCCACATGTAGGTGCGGAGCCACATGGCGGTGCCGGCGTTGGGCTGGTACCTTCGGATCAGGATGGGGTGTGGCACGGGGAGCAGGCCCACCAGAGTGCCATGCTGCAGGAACCGCAGGATCTCAGACTCATCTGTGAGACCCCTGAGACACACAGCCTATCAGCACTGCAGCCAATCACAGCCCTGCACTGCAGACACAGCCCTGACAGCCTATCAGCACTCACAGCCCTGAATCACAGCCCTCAGCACTGCAGCCAATCACAGCCCTGAGACACACACAGCCTATCAGCACTGCAGCCAATCACAGCCCTGAGACACACACAGCCTATCAGCACTGCAGCCAATCACAGCCCTGAGACACACACAGCCTATCAGCACTGCAGCCAATCACAGCCCTGAGACACACACAGCCTATCAGCACTGCAGCCAATCACAGCCCTGAGACACACAGCCTATCAGCACTGTCCTGAGACACACACAGCCTATCAGCACTGCAGCCAATCAGCCCTACACAGCCAATCACAGCCCTGACTTGCACTGCAGCCAATCACAGCCCTGTTTGCTGAGGTGTTTAACATGCACTGCACTGCCCTGATTATGCATTCACAGCCCTGGACACACAGCCTATCAGCACTACAGCCAATCACAGCCCTGAGACCACAGCCTATCAGCACTGCCGTGTTGTAAAATGTATTGCATTATGATTTGGATATGAGTGTAAAGTGGTGTGTAGAGATTGTGTGTGTGTGTGTGTGTGTGTGTGTGTGTGTGTGTGTGTGTGTGTGTGTGTGTGTGTGTGTGTGTGTGTGTGTGTGTGTGTGTGTGTGTGTGTGTGTGTGTGTGTGTGAGAGAGCGTCTCACTTGTCGATACAGATCTTCTCCACCTGCGGCACCAGAACCTGCAGGAGCCTCATTATGGTCTGTAGGGGGAGCCTGGACTTCCATGACAACACCTACAGGAGAGAGAGAGAGAGAGAGAGGAGAGAGAGGAGAGAGAGAGAGAGAGAGAGAGAGAGAGAGAGAGAGAGAGAGAGAGAGAGAGAGGGAGAGAGAGAGAGAGAGAGAGAGGGGGAGAGAGAGAGAGAGGGAGAGACAGAGGGAGAGGGAGAGAGAGAGAGAGAGGGGGAGAGAGAGAGAGAGAACAGAGGGGGAGAGAGAAGAGAGAGAGAGAGAGGGGAAAGAAAGAGAGAGAGAGAGAGAGAGAGAGAGAGAGAGAGAGAGAGAGAGAGAGAGAGAGAGAGAGACAGAGGGAGAGAGAGACAGAGGGAGAGAGAGAGAGACAGAGGGAGAGAGAGAGAGAGAGAGGAGGAGGGGGAGAGGGAGGGAGAGAGAGGGGAGAGAGAGGGATGTTAGTCTATCTGCCCCAGAGAGAGGAGAGGGGCGGCCACTGGGGCGCACACTGCGCTCTGCTTGTCCAATCACAGGGCAGAGCTGGAGGAGGGGGCGGAGACTCACCCATTGGGGCGTGGCGGCCCAGGGCGTGCTGGAGAGACGCTTCCGCTGAACAGCCTGAAAACAGAACAGAGAGAACAGCCCTTACTCTCACACACGCTCACAACCTTACAACACACACACACTCTCACAACAGCTCTTACACACACTCACACTCACTCACTCACACACACACACACACACACCTTACAACAGCTCTTACACACACACACTCACTCACACACACACAACCTTACAACACATGCACCTCATGGCTCTGATTGGCTACAGTACTCTCACCACGAGCCAATCAAATCTGGAGCTATTTTCGTGCCGGCGCTAAGCGGCGTTATGCCCTAGCGCAGGCGAATTGCCAGTTTTGTCTGTCGCAAACGGAACATTTCCCATCTCCGCCGAGTTCGGCAATTTCGTGGTGCACAATGAAGGCGTTTGCGCGACTATGGGTTGGGCAGAGCAATAGGGGGTGTGACAATGAAAACAGTCTGCGTTAACGTCCAACTAGACCACCTCTTAGCGCAAACGCTGGCGCTCTGTGCAATTTGGTGACTTTATTGATGTGCACATATGAACATAAGGTTATCTGAAATCACATGAGAGTGTTTTGTGAATATTGTGAATTTCCCCCCACGTTAAGGCAAATCGTCCAATCCATGGGTAACTTGCAAGTGAAATCAATTAAGCTAAAAACGATTTCACCACAGCTTGTGGTTATTCAATGCACGGACATGAAAGACTGAAGCCAGCAGGCCATCCATCGCTACCGTTCTGTAAGATACACCTGTTAAATAAATATACGTTTGTATGGACATTGTTTTTCTTATGTGAAAGGGTTTTATTCTTTCCATTTGCACTACAGTAAATGGAGTACATAACTGGACGCCGAAGGCGATACCGTGAGCGATACCCTGGGTTTGGCTATCAGTTCGGCTGTACGCAGTTTCTTCTAGTTTTGTCCAACATGCAAATTAGTTTATTACCTTTCCTACACCTGACAGCCAGCAGAGAACTAAACAGGATTTTTATACACAATGTGGATTCCCTGGGGTCTGCACACATGTGCAGTTGCGCGCACCATCTGATCAGGGTATCATTTATGTGAATCGGAAGGGGGTCCACTCCATTAATATCCAGGTGGTTTGTGATGCACACTCCAGGGTGACACATGTAGGCCTACTGCATGATGAACATAAATGAAACAGGCCTAGTTGCAGTTGTGAGTTTATTTATTGCTTTCCATTGAACAATTACATTAAGTTAGAAGACACAGAAACTTTGTTTTTTAAGTTGGAAAGCCTACAAATAAGGAAAAAAAGAGATGGTAAATTAAAACACTTTCTTTTAACAATGTAGGTCTCAAAATATAAACTCAAATCATGAAAATAACAAATGAATGTAATGTTTTCCCCCTCTGATTCGCGCGCCAACTTTTCCACACTTCCTCGCTCTCCTCTTTTGAGAAGCGCTCCTGGCGCAGCCGTGCAAAACTGTCATCCATGTCAGGAAACTGCCAATTTACTACAGCGTTAGTGCACTGGAATTTAAAGGGATAGAAAATAGGTGTTCTGATTGGCCATTATGAAACCAAACCCCCACCAAACCCACATGTATTTTTTAAAAGTTAATCCAACCTCTTTTACAACTGCGCCGGAGGTGAGCTATCGTCACGAAATTACAGAAATTGTGTTAGACACGCCCCAAAGCGCCACCGTCTTCACTTTGCTTCTGCGTTACCGACACCGTCCTGATTCACCAAAACAGGGCCCGGAGTGTCTCACCTGGGTGCCCCTCCCTGTGTGGGACTCTGTGTGGCTGTGGTCCGGGGTGGGGGCGTTGGGGGGGGGTCCATGTGCAGGACTGAGATCAGGGAGCCGTCGTCACACAGCTGGGACCGCTCTGTTAGTGCGTCTATACCTGGGGAGGGACAGAGCGCTGTTAGTGCGTCTATACCTGGGGAGGGACAGAGCGCTGTTAGTGCGTCTATACCTGGGGAGGGACAGAGCGCTGTTAGTGCGTCTATACCTGGGGAGGGACAGAGCGCTGTTAGTGCGTCTATACCTGGGGAGGGAGAGCGCTGTTAGTGCGTCTATACCTGGGGAGGGAGAGAGCTGTTAGTGCGTCTATACCTGGGGAGGGACAGCGCTGTTAGTGCGTCTATACCTGGGGAGGGACAGAGCGCTGTTAGTGCGTCTATACCTGGGGAGGGAGAGCTGTTAGTGTGTCTATACCTGGGGAGGGAGAGCTGTTAGTGCGTCTATACCTGGGGAGGGAGAGCTGTTAGTGTGTCTATACCTGGGGAGGGACAGAGCTGTTAGTGCGTCTATACCTGGGGAGGGAGAGCTGTGTTAGTGCTGTACCTGGGGAGGGACAGCTGTTAGTGTGTCTATACCTGGGGAAGGACAGAGCTGTTAGTGCGTCTATACCTGGGGAGGGACAGAGCGCTGTTAGTGTGTCTATACCTGGGGAGGGACAGAGCTGTTAGTGCGTCTATACCTGGGGAGGGAGAGCTGTTAGTGTGTCTATACCTGGGGAGGGAGAGCTGTTAGTGTGTCTATACCTGGGGAGGGACAGAGCTCTGTTAGTGCGTCTATACCTGGGGAGGGACAGAGCGCTGTTAGTGTGTCTATACCTGGGGAGGGACAGAGCTGTTAGTGCGTCTATACCTGGGGAGGGACAGAGCTGTTAGTGCTGTCTATACCTGGGGAGGGACAGAGCGCTAGTGCGTCTATACCTGGGGAGGGAGAGCTGTCAGTGTGTCTATACCTGGGGAGGGACAGAGCGCTGTTAGTGCGTCTATACCTGGGGAGGGACAGAGCTGTTAGTGCGTCTATACCTGGGGAGGGACAGAGCGCTGTTAGTGCGTCTATACCTGGGGAGGGACAGAGCGCTGTTAGTGCGTCTATACCTGGGGAGGGAGAGCTGTCAGTGTGTCTATACCTGGGGAGGGACAGAGCTCTGTCAGTGCGTCTATACCTGGGGAGGGACAGAGCTCTGTTAGTGTGTCTATACCTGGGGAGGGACAGCGCGCTGTTAGTGCGTCTATACCTGGGGAGGGACAGAGCGCTGTTAGTGTGTCTATACCTGGGGAGGGAGAGCTGTCACTCAGGAACCTCAAACCAGCAGAGTGAGCTGAGCTGAGTGGGACTGCTGGACTCTGCTCAGGTGTGTGAGGGGCGGGGCACAAAGGGGCGTGGCTCTGAGGGATGGGGCATGCAGGCAGTGGGCGTGGCTCCAGTGGGGCGTGGCTCTGAGGGGGCGGGGCGTTACCGGGTGTGGCGGCGAGGCTGGTTTTGAGCGTGCCGGGCTCGGCAGGGATGGGGGGACGGGAGGCCTCCATGGAAACGCCCTCCGGTGGCCTCTTCTTCCTCTGCAGCGCCCCCTGCAGGCCAGCGGCGTCCGACGGCAGGCTGGCCAACTGCTGGAACGCTGTGCGCTTACGGATGATCGCGTAGACCAAGTTACAGTTACCTGCACAGACATCACAGGTTATTTACCTGCACAGCGATCACAGGCCATTTACCTGCACAGAGATCACACAGGTAATTTACCTGCACAGCGATCACACAGGCCAGTTACCTGCACAGAGATCACAGGTCATTTACCTGCACAGAGATCACAGGTAATTTACCTGCACAGAGATCACAGGTCATTTACCTGCACAGCGATATCACAGGTCATTTACCTGCACAGCGATATCACAGGTCATTTACCTGCACAGCCATATCACAAGTTAGTCAGGTGTAGAATTATTGGCACCCCTGATGAAAATGAGCAAAATGTAGGTGTCAAAATTATTGACACCCCTAAAGATTCTTTTAAATAAAACCAAACAAAGTTAAATAAGTAGAATTGTATTGCAGATGTTAGTTCGTATCAGTGCAGTGTTCCATCACATTCCTGTTTCACTGGGGCATAAAAAGGAGGTAACACACACGCCATCCATCACCATGGAGTAACTGTCAAATCAAAAGAGGCAGATGGTTGTTGACCCACACAAGGGCAGGTAATGTGTACAAAAAACACACTGTAATATATAATAATAATATAATATACGCCATTTAGCAAATGCTCTACCTACTGAGCCACACAGAACCACGCTCTACCTACTGAGACACACAGAACCATGCTCTACCTACTGAGACACACAGAACCACACTCTACCTACTGAGCCACACAGAACCACGCTCTACCTACTGAGACACACAGAACCACGCTCTACAGAACCACGAACCCGCTACCTACTGAGACACACAGAACCACGCCTAACTACTGAGACACACAGAACCACGCTACCTACTGAGCCACACAGAACCACGCCCTACCTACTGAGCCACACAGAACCACGAACCTACTGAGACACACAGAACCATGCTCTACCTACTGAGCCACACAGAACCACGCTCTACCTACTGAGCCACACAGAACCAACTGGTTAAACATACCGCCCCACATTATGGCCATAATCATAAACCGCTCCACACTCGCCAGGCACAGGGAGCCACGGCTCAAGAGCCCCATCCCAGGGGCACACGGTCTGTAAAGCAGCCATAAGACCCCACCTCCATACCAGCAGGGCTGCATGAAGGACTGGCAGTGTAGTGTAATGGTTAGGGAGGTGGGCTTGTAACTCAGAGGTTGCAGGCTCAATTCCCAGGTGGGCACTGCTGTTGTACCCTTGAGCTAAAGGTACTTAACCTGAATTGCTTCAGTAAAATATCCAGCTGTATAAATGGATTGTATGTAAAAAAGTTGCTCTGGATAAGAGGGTCTGCTAAATGCCTAAAATGTAAAATGTAAATGTCTTTGGTCAGAAGTGAGTAAAATTTCACTTCTTGGCCAAGTGGGATGCTGTAGCAGGGTGGCCACCATGCCAGGTGGTGAGTGGATGAAAGACCAAACAAAAACTTTGTTCCAATAGGCCAACGGCCAATCTATTACCTTTTTTCAAGCAATTAAACAAAACACGAAGATAAAGCATTTAACTTAAAAACTATCCAATAGAGGGCAACAAAAGAAACTAGCAATTCTGCCTCCATGCCCCAAAACCTCTCTCATCAGGCATGGCAGGCTGTGCTTTCATAAAGGCCTGGGCGATGGCTCACAGCTGAGTTGATTGCTCATTAGCCTCAGGTGAGCCTGCCTGTCCCGCTGCTGTAAAGGCCCTGTAGTCCTCTCCAGGCTGTGGGAGGGAACAGGAGCACCTGACAGCAGCCAAAAGGGAGGCGCAGCCCTCTCCACTCCTCCCTCCACCCCTCAAAGAGGAGGAGCAGCTCTCTCCACTCCTCCCTCCACCCCTCAAAGAGGAGGAGCAGCCCTCTCCACTCCTCCCTCCACCCCTCAAAGAGGAGGAGCAGCCCTCTCCACTCCTCCCTCCACCTCTCAAAGAGGAGGAGCAGCCCTCTCTACTCCTCCCTCCACCCCTCCCACTGCCTCCCACTGCCACACAATGAAAAGCACATCATCCCTACTGTTAGACACGGTGGTGAGGCTGTGGAGCTGCCAGTGGTCCAGGATCTTGTTAAGATCGATGGCTTCATGAATTCCACCAGCTACCAGGACATTTTAGACAAAAACCTGTGTGCCTCTTTCTGCCAAGAAGCTGAAACGTAGCCATAGGTGGACCTGTTCTCCAACCGTACTAGACAAGTAATAAAAACAGGGGTGCCAATAATTTCCGTCTTTAAAAGAAATATATACGTTTGAAAACATTTGTTATTTTGGTTGATTCCATTGAATCATTAATAAATTATCATATTTTCCATGTTGGAAAATGACAATATATATCTGAATAATGTTTTTATTTGTTTTCTACAGTCTTTTTAAAAACAATTTTTAAATTTTGTTTCTGATTTTATCCTGCTTTTCTCCCAATTTGGTAGCCAATTAAACCCTCTCTTTTTCAGGTCAATCCCTCCCTCATAGTTCGCTGCTGTAGCCCTGTGACCGGTAGTGACAAAGGCGAAGTATCGTCTCCTCCGAGACGGCACTCGCCAAGCCGTCAACTGTAACTCCAGTACACAGAGCCACTCCTGTGCGCAGCGAGCTCATATTGGTTTCCCTCCCCTCTCCCTGGGGTGGACAGCCAATCACCGCCCTCCCTGGGGTGGACAGCCAATCACCGCCCTCCCTGGGGTGGACAGCCAATCACCGCCCTCCCTGGTGGCGCTCCTGCTACAGTCTTGTTTTTTGCTCATTTTCATCACCAATAATTCTGGACCTGACTGTAAATAATTTTACATTACATTTACGTTTTAAGCATTTAGCTCTTATCCAGAATGCGATTTTAATCTAATTACAAGATGAATTAATTCATTTTAATGAATGAATGTAATAATATAATATATGAATATGTTGGTATATGAGCTCACCTTTGTCGAACTGGTACTGTATGATGTTGTTGAAGGCCTCCAGCAGGAAGAACACCAGGTGGTGGTTCTGAGAGGCGGAGAACAGGAACCAATGGGTGGAGAAGGCCTCCAGGAGATGGAGCAGCTGGTACTGTGGTTGTTGAAGGCCGTCACCATGGACAGGCTCTTCAGATAGGGTGACACTGCAAAGGGGCGGGACAATGATGATGGCAGGCAGGGCCCTATAGAGCGGCTCAGTCAGTAAAGGCCCTATAGAGCGGCTCAGTCAGTAAAGGCCCTATAGAGCGGCTCAGTCAGCCCTATAGCTCAGTCAGTAAAGGCCCTATAGAGCGGCTCAGTCAGTAAAGGCTCCTATAGA